>OZ004705.1:123322167-123544783 GCA_963924515.1 Vespertilio murinus
GAGAGGTACCCCTTTTACCATTGTGGCTGAATTTACTCTGTGCCCTTGGTTCCAGAGTAGAAGGAGAGTCTGCTTTCCACCCTCCCTCCCCCCACCTCAAGGCCCTCACAGGAGCCAAAGAGCAGCATCAGGACTGACTGCTTCAGGAGCCAGGGCTGTGCCACCCCGGAGTGCTGGGCTCCCTGACACTAGGGGCTCCTCCTTCTCCACCTTCCTGCATTCTTCTCTGGCTCCTCTTCCTTACTCACTCCTTATCTGTCTTAGGTTCCTTCACTCATTCTACATCCATTATTTGAGTGACCATGTCATTCACACCAATGGCCTCCAGGTCCCTTGCCTCCTGAGAACATTCTCCAGCCCCTCCTGAGATTCTGACCCATTTTTCTAGTTTGCTTCCTGGGCATTTCCACCTGAGTATATCCCACAGGCATCCTTCACGCGGATGTCCCGCACAGTAGTGTCTTTCCCATTTGCACCTCATCCAAGTTTCTCTACCCAAATATGAGCCTTCTCCAGTTTTATCCTTTTTATTGAATTTATTGGGGTGCCACTGGTCAACAAAATCATACAAGTTTCAGATGCACACTTCCACAGCACATCATCTGTACCCTGCATTGTGTCTTCACCACCCCAAGTCAAGTCTCCTTCCATAGCCATTTATCCTCCCGTACCCTCTTCCACCGCTTCTCCTCCCTCCTTCTCTCAGCAGTTTCCACACTTGTGTCCATGAGTTTTTTTCCTCTCTTTTTTTTTATCAACTCCACCACTTCCTCCACCCAGGTTCCCCGAAACAGGGCCCCAACAGGCTCCCACAGTTTACCCATTTGACCAAACCAGAAACCTCTCTGCCTTACTTCTAATTATTCTGTTATACCCTGTTGTGCGAACCTCTGCTCTGTGTCTCCAATGCATTCCCTTATGCCCACTAGCACTGCTTTGGCTCAGTTCACACTCCCAGTGTTTATCTCCTGGCCTGTAATATAAAAATAATTTTCTAACTGGTTCCATGCCTCTAACTGCACTTCCTTCTAGAATGGGGGGTGGGGGTGGGGTGTGGGGTTGGAACCTTTTTATTTGCCAGGGGCCATTTGAATATTTATAACATCATTTGTGGGTCATACAAAATTATCAACTTAAAAATTAGCCTGCTATATTTGGTCAAACATTTAAATAGCTCACTCCTAATGCCTCGGCAGGGCCAGACCAAATGATTTCACAGGTCTTACGTTCCCCACCCCTGTTCTAGAACACTTTTTTCCCCCTATAAGTAAAGTGGTCCTCCTACACTGTATGTCAGCCCATGGTATTTACTAGCTTAAAATACCTCAGGGGTCCCTGTTTAGATGAGGTTCAGACTTTGTGGGTGGTGGAGAAGGCCCTTCATCCTCTGATCTGCCCCTGCCTCTTTGAATCCCAGCTGCGCCAAAGTATATCCCTCTCTACACTTGTTAAATCTCTGTCTTTGCACATGCTGTTCCTTCTACTTGGATTGCCTTTTTTTCCTGAATTTGCTTTACTGAATTTTATTCGTCTTTTAAGTTTACTTCTCCTCTGTTAGCCTTCCTGACTGCTCTTGGAAGTTAAGCATTTAATTCTTTGGTTCCGCTTTTCTTGATCAGACCTTGTCACATTGCTGTAGTTATTTGTTTATATGCTGCCCCTCTCCTGCCCCCAGAATGCTCTGAGCTTCTTAGTTTAGCATATTTTATGGTATGCAATAAGTATTTAGGAAGTTTTAATAGACAAATGACTATTGTATTTGCATAGTGGTTTTACCTGTGTAGGACTTTTTCACTTCTAATACATTTTATCCTGATGACGTCCCTGTGATACAGATACTTTGATCCTCACTTGACAGATGAGGAAGCTGAGTCACAGGAGGAAGTTGAGTCACAAAGATGATAGTTTATCTGCCTGCAGCTCCACAACCAAGTTAGCAGCAAAACTAGGAACAGACTTCAGGACTTTTGCTCCTTGTATAGTCAGGCCCAGATTTAGATAGGGGATTCTCCTTCTTTGTCAGACACTGGCTTGGTCTTTGACCTATTCCATTAAGTTCTCTCTCTCTCTCTCTCTCTCTCTCTCTCTCTTTCTCTCTGTGTGTGTGTGTGTGTGTGTAACCCATATTGACGGGTAAGGCTGTTTTAGAATTGGAAGTTAAGTGGCCTGTTGTTGTGCAGACAGGACAATTCTACACCTGAGAAATTCACCACTTATCATTAGTGGCAAAACCCACATCTCCTGACTTACAGTGACACATTAGCTCTCTTACTACATGTTGGGCAACCATCAGTTCTATTGGACAGAGTTTTACTGTTGAATCTCAAGGGTTGTTAGTAGGATTTGTTGAGCTATTAGGCTGGTTAACTCTTGGGAAGAGACCACCTTTGTAGCAGAAAGAGTATCATTTCTGTGGACATTCTCAGTGAAGGTCCATGAAAGAGATAGGACCCAGAAGAGAATCAAATGATGATGTTCTTTCATTGGTTACCCTACTCTTCCAGATTGTATTACTTCTTTTCCAGTGAGTTGTGTAGATTCTTGAGCCTATGCCATTTCAAAATAAAACAAAGATATTTAATTAGGCTAACAGAGAATAATTCCATATTGCAAGAAAAGGTGTTCAGTAGTGAGAAGGGTTGTGATGTCATCGTGTAAACAGAGGATAAAGTCTGTTGGGCCTTGAGAGGACAGCCTCCGAATTATCTGGAAAGAGATGTGGAACTCATTAGTAGTATCATGTTCCTTTGACTAGACTTTCCTTCTCTGTACAAATATAGCCATGCAATAGAGATCATATAAATTTATAACCATATATGTGTATATATAGAAAAGCCAATCAATACTTTATACATTTCACATGGACAAAAGAAAAAAAGTCACCAAACAAATCCTTGCTGATTAAATAAGTCTGCAGGAAGCCAGCGGATAAAAATCTTTAAACCTTGACACTTGCTTTTGAAAACAAATTAGTTTTAATCATCTGAAGGGTTTCTTCGGACTATATATATTTTGAAGGCATTGAGCTGTTTGAACAGTGCTCTTTAATTGAGGTAGCTGGTGTTGATGAACTCTGCAAAATGAGCGCCAACCCAAGTCCTTCAGTTTGAAAAGAATGCACTTTTCTAACCTGCTGGGCCTTGAAAAAAAGGGGGAAAACTTGCTATCTTCTAACTCCATTTAGCACTGTTTTAGACTCCGTTTTACATAACAATAACTTGATCCTACTCAAAATACTTGGCACCTTTAGTGACAGAGTGGAATGTAGGAACACTTTAGCAGATCTGAAAGTGAGACAACTCCAGTAATTTTGGAATGAAGAGGTGGAGTTTTCAATTCCTTTACTCAGAGTTCACAGAAGATAAGAATCCTGGGATTAACACAATAGACTCCCTTCATAACACACGGCTGAATAAAGCAATTATCTGTCTATCAAGACTATAGTAAATTGTGCAACAGCATTAGGGAGTGTGGATGGATAGGTGGATAAACGCTATTCCATCAGAAAAGGGTGCTGAAATATGAAGGAATCCTTTGAGTTGAACTTGTAAACTGTTTTATTTTGGAGTTTATATCATGTTACCATTGCAACTTGGAGTGAAATGATCTTTTTTTTTTTTTTTTAAATATACTGTTGATGGCATTTTTCAGTTCCTTACCCATCTGAATTTTATTAAGAGGGTTATTTCAAAGACATCTCCTGTTTAATCATGTTTAAACAATCTGTTTAAGACCTGTTGTGTAGATATAAACACAATAGCCCTTTAATGTCGGAAAACAGACTTCTGACAGACACAGCACCGAACAGACATCCATCCATTATTGCTTAAGCTGCTGTTCCTTCCACGCCTGACCTGAGAGGGTAACCACAGCTCAGCTGACAGCATTCTCTGCACAGAGACACTGACATGCGCCCTGTTACTCTCTAGCAAGCAGAGAACTGCAGAGAGGCAGACAATTGCAGAGGCCTTAGACTAGATTAGAACTAAGCACCTTAAATCTGTTTTAATGGCTGTGTTTACATCTCCTTCTTCTTCATTCCTTTAAGAAAGTAATCAGGTTTCGCAAGCGTTAAGAAAACCACCTATTCTTGCCAGCTGGACGGGGTCCAGTTTAAGCAAGAAATTTCGCCTCCCCCTTTTTTCCCCCCTTCTGTCTTTTTCTTTTTCTTTTTTTCTTCCTGTATGATCCTCACTGCCATTCAGGACAGTAAGACCAGGCTCCGGGAGCTAGCTGACTCTTTTCTTGGTTATTACTTTTTAACATTTTCTTCCTGTTACAGAAATGGGAAAATTGAAAATGATGTGCTGCTGCTGTAGCAGCGTATGTCAAAGAGGAGTCCTTTGCACAATTTCATAACTGCTGTGTAGTGTTTTTTCTCTGCCTAAAACACACACACACACACACACACACACACACACACACGGCCACCTAACATATGCACAAAGCCACGATAACAGAGAAACAGAGAGGATCACATGGGAAGAAAATGCAGGCAGGATCCCGGAATTGCGTGACAGCGTGTAGGCTAGTTGTCACTGGACTCTTTGAAGAATAATGCCATCCATGTTTGGCCGGATTATTGGCAAATAAACAGCGATGCTTTTTGTTCAACCGTGAAAACTACCATTTCCATTGCTTAAAACGTGACCATTAAAGAATCTTTACATCTCTCAGTGGGGTCTCTATAAATGCTAGCAACACAGCAACTGTGGTGTGCTGACTATCTGAGAATAAAGAAGGCAAAGGAAATGTTTCCAAAACGAAAACACTCAAGTGTTACTAAGTTTTGGGATTAAAGTGTAGATACGGAGAAAGAGATCTTTGTTCATTTCCCAGAAACCGAAGGGAGAGATGGAGATTCAGATGGCCCAAGATAGTTGTGGATGTTGGGTTATAGATAAAGGAGAACAAGATGCATTGTGATAAAAATAGAGGCAGAAATGTCAGATATAATGTAATCAAACCTTGGGATTAGGCCTCTCTACTTTTTCTTATTCTGTTCTTTCTAGGTCTCTTTTCCTCCACATTTTCCTCCTTCTCTAGTATGGTAGCCTGGTACACGAAAAAGAGGGCTGAGGCAGGTCAAGGGACTGGCTTCCAGTGTCCCTGCCTACTTCCATGATTTCAAACCAGATGTTTTTCTGGGCATTAGTTACTTTTCTAAAATGAGGAACATGGTCTGGTGCAATTCATCTTCCCTTCCAACTGAAAAACTCTAATTCATATAATTTTACTTTGAATGGGAGGAAAAAGGGAAAGAAGTGTCCCTTGGAAACAACAGGCAGGAAAAGTCAAGGGCAGCAGGACTGGAACTAGTAAGAAAGTGCCAGAGAAGTTGGAGGTGAAGAGGCAGAATAGATTAGTGCTGTATTAGGACCTGGGAGAGGCCCTACAGTGAAGTCAGCCAGGGCCCTGGTAGCGTCTGCAAAAAGCGTTACATCTCCTCTGGTATATTTCCATTATGCTTTCATCTGGTCTTTCTTTAAAAATGTTAATCCTGTTTTTCTTCATACCTCCCATGAGTTGTTTATTCTTCAGATGTCTCGTTGTGTGTGTGTGTGTTTTTTTTAAGTCCATTATTTCAAGGAAAAAAAATTATATTCTAAGATATGTTTAGTAGAAGTTCTCCCCTGATGTGTGACTGATACAGGCACAGCCTGATAACCCTGTCCTTTCTTCCAGATACTTGGTTTGCTTGATTTTGGTGATTTGCCACAGCCTAGAATCTAAAAATTATAAAGGAACTTGCATTTGTATATATGCAAATTAAAACTTCCCAGTTCTTTCATTTGTATATGTATTGAGAGATCTTGAATTCTTTAACTTTTAGAAGCCTAAATTGTGCAAGAGGCTGCCCTTCAATGGTCTCTCTCATGCATCTAATTGTGCCTTAAAAATGACTATGAGTTTGGGAGAGTGAACTTCTTACTCACGGATCTAAGCTGGCGCCTTTTATTATTAAAAGAAAGCAAATTCAGCTTTTAGCATTTCTTTTTTATGAACTGGAGTTCCTAGAATATTTCTATGGAGTCTATGGCTTAACTATGTAATTATGTCTCTTGAGTAGATTATGTTTTTCTTTCCATAATTATGTTTTTACCCGGGAGACTGGAAGGCTTCAGACCTCTCTTGGGTGAAATTGTTCTTCCTCTCTTCTTCCTTCTGAAGCTTTGCATTCTACATGCCTGACTGTGTTCAAGGGCTGAAAGGGGCTCTTGAAGATATGTGGGAGTGATTATGATTTTTTTCCCTTGAAATTGGTTTATATATTAAGAAAGGCCTTTAGCGAGAAGCTCTGTTAGTTCATTTTTGAAATGCCATCGGAGAAGAATCTCCTGGAAGGAGGTTTGTTTATGATCTGTGGTCCTCTGTCTGAGCCACACACTAACATTGCTCTAGGGCTGTCTCCTCTCACAGGCCGTCCTGTGTGAGCTCTGGGGCCCCATGCACACGTCATATTGCATGGCTGCTAATTTCCAGTGGCTCAGGAGCTAGAGGCCTCAAACATGAAGATAGTTTCCTAGTCTAGCTCAGTATTTTAGTCCAGAAATAGTTTTGACCTGAACCAGACAACATATTCTTAGGAAAAAAGATGACTCAGCAGCCTTTCCCAGCAAAGATTATAGACTCATCAATTTTACTGTGGGAAATGTTTCCCAATAACCAGCCTTCTCTCCCCGTCACTCCCCCCTCTTCCCCCCCCCCCCGCCTTCCTCTCTGTCTTTTACTCCACAAAAGGAGAGATAATGTTAAATTGAACAATGTTCTTATTTGTCAATTCAATAAGCATTTGCTGTCTGCCTTCCCATTACCTAGGCTCTAAGTTATGTGCTAGACTTCAGACATGACACCCATCCTCAAGAGGTTCACAGTCAAGTCCAGGAGAATCTAAGATATTAGGGTTTGAAATTTTATAGAAAATCTCAATTCATAGTAAGTTAATGCTTACTGAACTCTTACTATACTTAAGTAGAACCACATGTAGTAGACAAAAAACAGTTATAGCTGCTCTCAGCTTGCTGAGATAGAAACCAGAGGGATCATTGAGGCCCCAGGGACAGGAAAGACCAGAACAATGTGATGACTCAGTTGAATCTGGGAATGAGTTTGGCCAAATGGAGGTGGTGGGGAGAGGGCAGTCTGTGTAGACAGGACAGCTTGGGCAACCACAGGAGCTCTGAAGAACTCTGGATAGTCCAGAGTGAGTAGAACATGGGCTGGGAGCAATATGGTTGCAGCCATTGGAAATGAGAGTGACACGGTTCATTTGAGACCATATTTTCCAGGCCCTTATCTACTGGGTTCCGGGGGCTGTTCCATTCAATAGACAAATAATTGATAGATTTTGAGAAGGTAAGTTACATTAATGTTAGGATTTTGGGACTGAAAGGATTTTTAAAAGTATGGAAACTAGCCCTTCATTTTTGTTAGGTTCAGAGTGTTCCATCAAGTCCTTTCTGTGCCCTTTCAAATATACCAGGCTGCTACTGCGGTGTCTTAGCCACAGTGAGAGGTTAGGGGTGGTTCTAGTGGGAATGGGGCCTGTCCTTGTAGAAACTTGAGGAATGGGCTTCGCTGGGTGATGGGGTCTAGGAATGGGAAGTGGAAAAGGTTCATCTAAGCTGGGCTTTGAGCCTGGGAGACTAGGAAATGGTGATATTAATGGAAATAAGGAAATGAGAGGGGAAGCTGATGGGACTGTTTGTAGTGGAGAGTCTGGGTGTGTCAGGGAGAGGCAAACAAGCTTAACTAAATAGTACAGGCTTTACAAGATAGTAGGTCTTGGGTTTTTAGATTTTTACAAACCATCAGTGAAATGTATCATCCAAATGCAACCAGATAAGAGTTTCACTTTTGCCAATAGTATTTCTACCTTTGCACATATGTAGGAATGCAGAAAATCGAGGTTTTTAATCTAGTGCCTCAGTAGTTGTGAGTTATTTGGGTCCAAGGTTTATATGGCTTCCTTAAGAACCCGAGCCTGTAATCTTCTTTGTCATATTGCTTTTGCTGCAAACCATTGAAACTGAACTCTCTAAGATATACTAAGGTTCCTCCTTAGTAGTAGGATCCCAAGTAATTTCGTTTGAAATTGAATTATGACTTTTAAATTAGTCAGCCTAGTCCCTAATCCCTCCCTGCAGACTCTCCTTTATGTACCACTTTCAGGGTAGAGAGATTAGAACTGAAGGCGTCATCTCCCTGACCACCCCTCCCCCCAGACTGCTGTGGAATCAGCAGCCCTGTTTCTGTATTACCAATTTACTCTGAAAAATGGTCATTCGGATGCAAGGCCTTTCCTCTCTTCCTTTTCACTCCAAGGATTATTGTCATAACATTCTTAAATGGTTATATCCTGTGGCTTAGCCCCGGAGTGTTGGACCAGATTTCATTCTATCACATACTTGCTGACAGCAAAATTAGCTAATGTCTCCCTGGTCACCTCTCTCCTCCAGGGAAGCCCGAATTCATGGCAGAGGAGTGCATGGGTTGCCAAAGCAGAGTGTTATTGGCCTGGGAATGAAAAGATCTGTCTTAAAAGCACGTTTCCCATATATATTGCATAATTGAAGAGAATTAATGGAGTTGTAAAACTAAAGGTATCAACTGGTGTGAGAATCTCTTTAGGTTACTTAGTAAATTTATGCAGCCCCTAAGAAAAATGGTATGGAGATTCCTCAAAAAATTAAAAAATAGAGCTGCCATATGATACAGCATTTCCACTTCTGGGTATTTATCTGCAGAAAACAAAAAGACTAATTGGAGAAGTTATATCTACTTCTGTATTCACTGCAGCATTATTTACAATAGTCAAGATATGGAATTAACCTAGATGTTCATCAGTAGATGAATGGATAAAGAAGATGTGAGATGCATAAAATGGAATATTGATTAGCAATAATAAAGAAAAATATTTTGCCATTTGTAATAACCTGGGTGGACTGGAAAGTATTGTGCTAAGTGAATTAATTCAGACAGAGAAAGATAAATACCATATGACTTCACTTATATGTGGAATCTAAAAAACACACATAAAATAAGTGATAAATAAAACCAAACAAAAAGAATAGCATGCTTCTGTTTAGATTAATGTTATGTTTAGCACCATATTGACTCACAAGATATTTATTATCATGTTTCTGTCACTTGGCCTCTAGCTAGCTTTTCTCCTTCCTTCTCTGCTTATCAAAATCCTACTCAGCCTTCAAAGACCCGGTGATCCCATTAGTGAAGGTCTCTTCTTTCAGTTGACATCAGTTGTCCCCTGTTCTTCCTATAGATAGAACTTTATTAATTTTAATTTTTTGTGATAAAAATTTCAAACATACATTAAGAGATTAAATTTAATAAAACTCCATATGCTCACCATATTTTATAAATTAATAATATTTTGCCATATTTGCTGTATTGGTGATTATGCAGAAATATTTTAAAGCAAATGCTGGACATCATGACACTTAACCCTAAGCATATCAGCCCTCCTAAAAATTAAGGGCATATTTTTTACATAATCACCGAAGCACCACTTCCTTAATGCTTTGAAGTAATCATATTTACTCAATTGATCCCCAAACCATAGCAGTGTAGTGTTTGCACTCACGGTAGTCTTTTTTAGTTATATTTAATTATTTGCCTTTCTTCCCTACCAGATTATGAACTGCTTGAGGGTAAGGACATTATCATATATTTTTCCCCTCCTCCTTACAATGCCTGGTGAGATCTGCATGTGATAGATGCTCGGTACACTAGCTGGATCAGCTGACCTACATATGGGCATGTACTGATTCCTGATTGATGCTCTATTGCAGATCTGCCTTTTCATTCATTTTATTTTTTTAAAAAAAATACAGCCCTAACCGGTTTGGCTCAGTGGTAGAGCCTTGGCCTGCAGACTGAAAGGTCCCAGGTTCGATTCTGGTCAGAGGCATGTGCCTTGGTTGCGGGCCCATTCCCAGTAGGGGAGTGTGTAGGAGGCAGCTGAATTGATGTTTCTGGCTCTCTATCCTTCTCCCTTCCTCTCTGTGAAAAATCAATAAAATATATTTTTTAAAATGTATCTTCATGATACCCAGGATACAAGTAGGGACCTAGTAAAAACACGTGAGTGTATAACTTCATTTAAAATAGTACTGTAAAAAGATCAACTGCTAAACAGCATGCCCTAGTGATTAACAGAGTGACCCTGCTGTGCCACATTCAGGTGGACTGACCATGAATGTTACCCTGATGAGGTTTAGTGATAGAGGGAGGGTCTTTTCAAATATGCATAAAAAGTGCCTTATTTTTGAAAGGTGCACTCATATGTGGATGTAAAACTGAAACTCGTCAACAGAGACAACAAAATGGTGGATGAAGGGGGTGGGGAGTTAGCAAAGGGTAAAGGGACCAAATACTGGTATATGGTGATGGAAGATGATTTGACTTTGGGTAGTGGGGACGCAATGAAATATACAGATCATGTATCATAGAAATGTGTACTTGAAACTTACATGACCCTACTAACCAGTGTCACCTCAATATATTCAGTCAAAAAAAAGAAAACCCAACACTGGCAAAAAAAAAAAAAAAAAAAGGAAAGGAAGGAAGGGAGGAGAGGAGAGGAGAGGAGAGGAGAGGAGAGGAGAGGAGAGGAGAGGAGAGGAAGAGGTGCACTCTTTTGTCTGTGCCTTCGGACATCTGTCAAAAGTGCTGTGACAGGTGTAGAGCATCCTGTTGTGAATATAGTGCATAGAGTGTGACACTGTGAGATTCTGGCTGGGGACCTCCCTAGGTCACCAAAGTTGTGAAGTTGTTCTCAACTTTTACAAAAATGGGCAAAATGGGTCACATTCAGAGGCAAGTTTATTTTCATAGTTCACATATCACAGTTTTCATGTACCAGTTTCAGATATGTGATATTTTTTACGTGGACTTTCTAATGGCAGGATTATTAACTTACACTGTGAGGTAGTTGCTCTTGGACTAAAGACCAGGGTGGGGAGGAATGGGACGATTAGATGGTCTTTGGCTTCCTGACTTAGCAGTCCCTCACAGGTCTTTGCTCTAAGGATATGTGAATGCTGTGACCTTTTTGATCATGCTTTCTTCTTGTGCCCCTGAATTTATTGCAACAAAAGTCACATTCAGTCAAACACACTCAGCTTTTTTGAGAAACATTTGTTCTGAAAACTGTTTTTCCATTTTAAATTCACTTTTGACCATGCTCTCCCCTGAATGACTGAGACTGCACTGTTAGAATCTAAAATGAACTTGTTGGCAATGGGAGGGGAGAGTGCTAGACCAACACCCAGAAAACCTGAGTTCTGATCCTGCCATTTACTATGTGACTTTGGGTAAGTCACCTCTCCTCTCAGGGACTCTGGGTTCTAATCCATAAAAGAAGTACATTGCTCTAAAATTTAGAGTCTAAATTATTTCTGTTGTCTTTTTTATCCCTGTGGTTCAAAATGACTTGCAACAATGCTTAAGAATTATTGAGAGGGCAAACGGGACTTTTTTCAGAAAGCACACAATCAAGCTTTCACTTGAATGTCTTTCAGGGAAATTTCTTAGGAAGCATTAATAAAGGCTGTTCTCTAAAAAATGGCTTTGCTCCCTGGACTCACTAGATTGCCAAATAAGAAGATTTTTTTGGGGGGGGTTGGGGGGGGGAGAAGATAGTGTTGTAATATGAGATTCTGGGCCAAAATATTTTCTCTCAACCAAGACATTTATCTAAAAGAGGAAAATATTTATTCATCCAATTATTACATAAATATTGAGTACCTACTGTATGTGCAGGCACTGAACCGTTGGAGGATACAGCGGTAAACAAGACAGAGCGCTCATTCTCATGGACTTACAGTCATGCAAGGGAGACAAATAAATACACAAGCTAATTACAGGTGGTGGTAACAGCCATAAAGGAAATAAAGAGAGGGTGTGTTTGAGAGTGAGGAAATATACTCTGGGTGTAGTAGGCAGGCAAGACCTCTCAGAGGAGGTGGTGTTCACCCTGAGGCCTAAGGGATGAGAAGGAGAGGATTGTACAAAGAATCGGGGGAAAGCATTTCAGGAATATGGAAAGGTTTTAGAATAAGAGACGGAAAGGAGACAGTGTCAGATAACCAGAGTGAGATAATGGGTTCCTGGACTAGGGTGGTACCATTGGAAATGAGAGATTTGAGAAATGCTCTCAAGATGGAAATGACAAAACTCGGTAATGGATTGAATGTGGGAGTGAGGGATAATCGACCGAATGGCTGGTGCCACTTTTATTGAGATGGGGGGACTCTTAGGGAGAAACTGAGGGTTTTTTTTGATAGAAGAATAAATAATCTTATCTTAAATATACTATATTTAAGATACCTTTGAGACATCCCAGGGGAGAGTCAAGTAGGCAGTGAGATACACAAACCTGGCACTTGGGGCAGAGGTCAGGGCTCACCCCAGAAATGGGGAGTCATTGGCATGAATAGGTACATTGAGTGCGTGGGACTGAGATCATAGTGGGCAATGGTTCTCTACCTCAGCTGTCTATTGGACTCACTCCCAGAGATTCTGATTTAATTGAGCTGATGTGGGGTGTGGACACTCACATATTTTCAAAGCTCCCTAGAGAGCTTTCATACTCAGTTAGGGCGGAAGAGCCACTGATCAAGGAAGAAAGTAGAGAGGACCCTATAGAAGAGGATCTAGGACTGAGCTTTTAAATAGTCTTAAAGAGTTTTCCATTCCTTACACCTTTATCCTGCTTGGAAGATCCAGTCTTGGGCTGTGCAGTTGAGATTAAGTTCTCCTTACACCAAGGCGGAGCACCTGTCCCTGATTACAGTCAGTGTGCCCTCTGTCTTCCGTGTCCTCCATTTCTGAGCGCATTGCTTGGGTGCTGAGGTTTTTAAGTACATCTTCCCTCAGCCAGTCATTCAAGTGTTTCCCTGATGTGGTGTAGGGGTGGTGGGTATTTGTCACGCTTGAGAGACAGATAATCTGTTCAGCTTTTGTTCCTCATTGTACTGTATGAATTTGTTGTGGTTGTGGTGGTAGCTGTGCAGGGACAAACGTATGCAAGAGAAAAAATGTGTGTTTTCTGTAAAAAAAATAGATGGTTCCTGAGTTACTCTAGGGCAGTGGTTGGCAAACTCATTAGTCAACAGAGCCAAATATCAACAGGACAACGATTGAAATTTCTTTTGAGAGCCACATTTTTTAAACTTAAACTTCTTCTAATGTCACTTCTTCAAAATAGACTCGCCCAGGCCGTGGTATTTTGTGGAAGAGCCACACTTAAGGGGCCAAAGAGCTGCATGTGGCTCGCGAGCCGCCGTTTAGGGTATCTGTAGATATTTGGTAGCTTGCCTTCAAAGATAATTTCCAAAAGGTCATTGAGGCTTTTAAAATTTCACCTGCTCTTAAATTTTTCACACTTGTAAGTGCTTCTCAAGTCCTTTATTTTTGTCTGACTTCCACTTACTCCCCTGAAGCACTAGGCTAAGAGAAAATAAAAGTGTGCTCACACATCCATATACTGAGCTCAAATCTCATACAGTCTCCATGAAAACCCAATGAAAAGGCTGTAGAAAGCAGAGGCAAAGCTTATTAAATTTTCTTGTGACCCATGGCCCATATAAAGTCCCACTGTATAAAGGAGCCATGCAAGATCGTGTAGCCCTCCCCTTGGCCCTCAGGGAATCTGCCATTCCAAAAATATGGCCTATTAAAAAAAATAACTTCCAGGGACAATTCCATAAGCTTTCTTGTTAATGTTTACAGCTGTATCAACACCACACCAATACTTTTTTTGTATGTGTGTGTGAGGAACAGAATCCACAGATTTAACTGTGACAAGTCCTATATAATTCCCTAATCGTGAAGCTAGTTAGACACAGCAAGATGTATTGATGGAAGTTTGTTTAGGGTAATGGGTGCGCTATTAACTTTGTAATTGAATCCTTGCTGCTGCTCCTACTTGCTTTGAAAACCAGCCTTGACACTTCACAGGGCTTAGTTCTTAGGTGTCTCACTCTGCAGATCTGGATATTTTTCAGTCCTGCACAGCAGCTGGAAGAGGAAGGGAAGAAAAAAAACTAGAATGCCAACATTGGTAGAGCCACGTGATGAGTGGAAAATTTAGTCAACCAAGACAAGAACCATACCCTAGTCCAGACTCACTAGTCGGTATCTGAGGACCATAGGGTAGTTGTTTTCCCTCTGTAGGGCTCAGTCACTTCATCTATGAATACCTTATTTGCCAGGGTCTAGGAGCTGTTTGGGGGTAATCTCAAAAGGCACTTCAGAGTTCTAAAATCTGTTTGTAAGCTGGATAAAAAGTCATAAATGGTGGGGGAAAACAACCATCAACAAACAATGTGAATACTCACATTCACATGGTAACCCAAAGGGTAGTTTACCTAGTTTTTTCCTGATCGTTTTTCTCCTAGTCTTAGTCCCTCTGTTACAGCAGATGCCCCAAGCTTGCACTGGCAGGAAATAGGGTGGTGGGTGCATTTCAGTTAATGGGTCTAGTTGGAACATGTTTGGCTGTGGAGACAGCTACACTCATATTACCAAGCCTTGGCTTCCTGTCTGTTTTCTTTGGGCTGGGTAGGCAATGAAAAAGGAGACAGGAAAATACATTTTGGGGCAAATAAAATAAGGAATTTGTCTTATGAAGACAGCTTATAGTTGGGAAATTCTAATGTTCAACTTAACCCTATCCTGATGTATTACTCTTGTCCTGTACTAAGTGGAAGATGAGTTGTTGTTGCTGTCCATAGAATATACCTTCCTGATCTTGAAGGCCCTTAATAATCCTTCTTCAAGATTTTGTTTGTTTGTTTGTTTTATGGATATTAATCTTCATTTCATTAATCAAAGGGCAAAGGCTTATTCCAGCCTTCTTAATGGATCTTTAAATCAGCTTCAGTTACTTAAGATTTAACTAAAATGTTGGGGCAACATGCTAGGGCCTCACTGGTATATGAAAGGAAGAATCCACAGTATATTTCTGTTTATGTATTAGGCATTATTGTACTTATTCACCACAGCATCAGTGTACAGATCTACACTTTATTAATGTGGCAGCGGGACAGTATTGTAGTAGTCTTTACTAAGTATGATTTGATGTCTTTTTAAAGAAGTCTTAGAACCTTAGCTATCTTTTAATTTGTATATTTCCAATATTTTAGGATTTCCTTGGATTTTAGACCTGAATAAACTAGAAGAGAGACAATTTTTTTTATTTTCTAAATAATGGGTTATCTCATTCACATGGTAACCTAAAGGTAATTTTTCAATTTTTTACGAAGCCACAGTTCTAGATTTAAAATAAAAGAAGCTGTGATTTCATGCAAGTCATTACAGGCTTTCAGGCTTTGACGTATCACAAAATATTCAGGTTTCTCTTGAGAGTTTGAGTTTCCTTTCATTTCTATTTCTATGATTTTCCCCTTAAAGGGGTTCTAGGATTGAGTTTTAATGTTCCAGAAAAGAGTCTCCGCAAGGCTTTAATTGTAACAGAAAAAAGAAAAAGTCTCTCTAGTCATCATGGAAATTTCCCTTTGACAAATGTGTGTGTGTCTGTTTCTGCCCCAACTTTGGGATAGTAGATGTCACCGCTCAGCCTCTTGGAACTTGCAGGGAGGACACACCCCAGAGCATGTTCACCTTCCCCATCCTCACTGCAGGGCCGGAGGAGGCGTCCAGAGAGTCCCTCGTGAGCTCCAGTCCTGGCCTCGCTCAGATGCTTGACTCAGAGTCACCCTCCGGGACCTCAGCTCTCCACTGTAGAACAGAACTAGGAATGCTTGCCACCACACGATGCTGATAAACAATTTGAAATGGAAGGCTTTATGTACTAGTAGACACTCCATTATGAGTACCAGTATTGATAATTCCTTGGCTTAAACCCTCAGTATGTATGTTCACATATCTATTTAGCATGGTCAATTGTTCAGCTAATTAATATGCTTTTATTTTATGATTTGCTGTTTCCAGGGCACAGACAGAAGCTTGATGACTCTAAACCTAGTTTGTTCTCTGACCGCCTCAGTGATTTAGGGCGCATTCCTCATCCCAGTATGAGAGTAGGTGTCCCGCCTCAGAACCCACGGCCCTCCCTGAACTCTGCACCAAGTCCTTTTAATCCACAAGGACAGAGTCAGATTACAGGTAAGACAGACTCCTAGGTTCACTCGCGCAGACTCTGGCAGGCTGGGGGTGAGGGGCTGCAGATGAGATGTGTTCACTTCAAAACTCTTGGAGCGATGAAATGGCTTACTATTCAAGAATCAAACTTGAAGGCACTGACCTTGTTTTTTAAATTAAAAAAACAAAAAAAGCAGATTCCAGCATTTACTAACTTTGGGATGAAATGTGGGTGAAGTTTCTGCTGTAGCTGTGTCAGTCTGCACACTGGTGGAATGGTAATAACTAATCTCTGGGAGAATGTTTGTTACAAGTTTCTGTATTGTGTCCAGGTGGTGCAGGGGAATACCATCACACCCTCAAGCTTAGAAAATTAGTTACTGTCTCAGATTTGGGCTTACATTTCTTGTATGTATAAGTATTTCATTAAGTTTTCTTGAAAATCGCGAACAGGAAGCCTTGATTGGTGGTTCTAAGGCAAGGTTGACGAGCAGCTCATTAGCACAGAATTTACTTCTGATTCACATTTAGCTCTGGTTCCTCCAGCGACATTTCTCTTTTATATTCTAGTAAACTACTTACTTCACCCTTATTCTTAAAAGTTACCATCAGCATTGAATACAGATTAATTCACAGTAAGTGCATTAAGATCACCCCCCCCCCTTTTTTTTTGCCCCGGCCCCACTTATGGCAGCACTATTCTGTTCTTTTAGGTCATGCTCACAAGAGAGGATGTCAATCATCATAGAGCTTTTATTTGCAGCTCATAAGCATTGAGAGCTGAAAGCAAGTCCACATGTAATCTCGTTGTATTGTTGGCAGAGGTGGCCTAGAATATAGAGGGGAAAATAACTCAAAACAAAATATACAATAAACTCTCAAAATTGATATTTTTTAATGGTTAGGTTTTTGTCTATCGTGGTTAGGTCTGAATGGCTTAATGGTCTATAAACATAATTGCTTATAAATTAAATGACCTCCCTTCCCCTCTCTTCAGCCCATATTAAGTATATATTAGGTATATGTATAAGGTATATGTCTCCTGGGATATTCATGCAGAGTATGTTTCTGTGGGTATATGAATATTAGTCTGAATATATGAGGATGCCTAATATATTCAGGTTAATATATTAGGCATCCTCATATATTTTAAAAATAACATAGAATTATAAGAATGAAATGTCTGAACACTGGGAGAACCAGGTATCTGCATCAGGGAAGAACAGTAGACGCTGTGAAGAATAACCATGTCTTAGCCTCATAAACCTCTAAGTGTTAGTATGCAGGATCAAAAAGTTAACGTGTTCACTAGGCATGTGTCCTGGATGAAAATACAGGGATTAAATTTAGACTAATGTGAATTTGAAGCTTGTAGCTACAGGTGCTGCTACATGTAAAGTAGTGGATTTTGGATCACTGATTAAGGTTCATGATACCTGTCCTTTTGTCTTTATAGTAATCCTTAAACTGTCTATGTGGAGAAGCATATGTATACATATATAAAAGTGTTTATATATGATTGGTAAGGGACTTATGATGGCAAGATATGTGTGTGTGTCTATATATATATATATATATATATATATATATATATATATTCTAAATTTTCATTGTTTGCCAGTTATATTTTACTAATGACTATGCTTTTAAAATAGTCTTTGGAACCTGTGTGCTAGATTCAAGTAAGAAGATGCTTTTCTCAAGACTTTGTCCTCAAACCTAAAGATGACATCATAAAATAGGACCAGGAGACATTTTGGAATCTGAAGTTACCTTAGATATCATTAACCAAAAAGCTGGTAAAAGTTGTGAAGAAGAGCTGCATTTTCACGGCACCTACCCCCCCAGCCCCCAGATGTGCGTGCAATGAGCGTGGGGCAGGTTGATGCCGGAAGAGCATCTGAGCAGATCAGGTGTGTGGCCACCTGCACAGACAGCTCTCCGCTGGTTGTCATCCTCTCTCCACCCTCCTCCTGCTGGGAAGCTCAGGAAGGCTAAGCTCCTTGTTTATAGTCAGTTAGTGACAGGGCAGAATTAGGTCTCGTCACTCCTAATGCAGTATGGTTTTTCTGATACAACTAGAGGCCCAATGTACGGAATTCATTCGAGAGTAGGCCTTCCTTCTCCTGGCTGCAGGCACCAGCTCCCCTCTGGTACCTGGGACCCTGGGCTTCCCTCTGATTGCTGGCAGGCACCCAGGACCCAGGCTTCCCTGGAAGCTGGGCTTCCCCCAGAAGGACATCTGGTCTAATTAGCATATTATGCTTTTATTATAGATACCATGCTGCAACTCCTTCATGGTCATTTAAGAATAATGTTTAAATGTTCACTGGATTTATTTCCAAAAAATGAAAATATAAAACAAGTTTATTTCTAGGTACGAATTGCTTTTGGGAATTATATTACAAGAGCATTTTGGGGTTGCATCATAGTAGAAATGATTTATAGACAAGTCTTCCTCATTTTATTTTTAACATTCACAAAGTATTGGGCCCAACAACTTTCTCAAACTTTCCAAATTTGAAGATTCATACCCTCACCCACTTTCTTTAAATATGTACTTTCTTTAAATGCTCCCATATTGTTAGTGAGACAATACAAGTATCTGCCCATAACCAAGGATTTCTACCATTAAGAGTTCTACCATGGCCCAAATTATTAGGAAAACCCAAGAATACCCATTGCAGTGGCCACTTCAAAGTAAATTGAATAGATTTCATTATTTTCTCTCTAGGTTAATTTACTGAATAAGAATGATTTAGAGCCTACCACACACATATTGAGAATTGGGTCTTAGGTAATATGTGGGAGAGAAGAAAATTAGAGTCTATACTTTTTGTTGTTGTTAATCCTCACCCAAGGATATTTTTTCCATTGATTTTTAGAGGGAGTGGAAGGTAGTGAGAGAGTCAGAGAGAGAGAAACATTGATGTGAGAGAGACACATAGACTGGTTGCCTCCTGGAGGCACCTTGACCCTGGCCGGGGATTGAACTTGCAACCAAGGTGCATGCCCTCACCAGGAATTGAACCTGCGATCCTTCAGTCTGCGGGCCAACACTATATCCACTGAGCCAAACCAGCAAGGGCTAGAGATTAGACTTTAACTTTCTGTGTCCTAGACTATAATATTATTGTTTCTTGAGTCCGCTTCAATAGCACCCCACTGCAATCAGGACAACTCTTCTCTCTATATCCCCTTACTGAAGCTGTCCTATCTATGGTGGTCTCTGTGCTGGCAACTTCCACCCATCTTCTAGGTCACTGTCATTTTTCTCAGGAAGGAGTCCTGGACCTTCATCTAGAAGGCTGCCTATCCACCCTCTAAGCTTTAGCTGAGATTGCCTTATTGCATAGCTTCTGTGAATTTGCTTTCTTCTGCTCTGCTAGATTATAAACTCTTTGAGGGGTTTGTTAGAGGGATTTATTTTCTTTTATGCCTAGTGCAGTGATAGCATCTCATTAAATATTGAGCGAATAAAAAGTTTAGATGAGAAGCAATCAGTGCAAGAAGGGCTGGAATATCATGTCTTGTTAGCATTAACTGTTCGTTCTAATTTCCTCTCCCAGGGTGTCCCTGTTCCCTGGTGGTGAACAGTAACAGGAGAAATCACATTTCAGTGTAGCACATACAGGGTTAAACCATGTGGTAGCATTCTAGTTTGGGATCTACATAATTGCATGATTAAATTTAAGTTCTACTTAAGAGCCTTGCCTATAATGGATTTTGTAACTTCTTTGTAATGTGCCACACTTGCATTTTAGTTCATCCAGTCCTTTGGACAAAGACATTTGTAACCAAAAGGACCCAGTTCGCTCTCATTGGCTTGGCTCTCTTGATATCTCAAGCTCTTACCCCAAAACTGAAGATAACGATCATGGTTGTATAGTCACCACTAGTTCTCGCACTTGCCAACATAAAGGGCAAGTCAAACTCCCAGAAGAGCAAAATGAAATTAGAAACCATAAACTGAGTCATAAGCACTTAGTGTTTCATATTAGTGTTCTCCAGTGCCTCTTGCAGTTCTAGGGCCACGGGTCTAGCCACGTGGTGGGCGGGCATCCTCACGGTACTGGTTGTTGGTGTCACTCTGCTGTGGTCTTCAGCTGCTGATGTTCTGCCAGAGGGCCCAGGGCCTCCTCATGGCTTCCTGAGGAAGTTGGTTCCTCTGTACCCCTCCCACCCTTTTTTTAATCTTTCAGACATCTGGTGCCTGTCTCTGGGTGCTAGGAAATACCTAGTCTATCACAAATGTCTCCTTCTTTGGGTTCAGAATATGGTTATAGCAGTCGAGTAGGGATAGTGTGCTAGGAGATATTGCTGGAGATAATTGCTGCTTTAAACTCATGCTGTCTGTTCACATGGGCAAACTGCGCCTAAAAGGAGAGCTGATTCAGGCCATTGGGTTTGGTGGATTGGGACAGTCGTCTAACCTTTGGGCTAAGCATTCTGCTCTTCTGTTATTTAAATGAACAAGATATATATAGTTTCTGCTCACCAAAAGCTTACATTTTACTTATACAGTCAGTAAATGGGCAAATAAGCATACATACAAGACAATTTTAGATTATAGTGAATGCTTTGAGAAAATGAAGTAGGGTAAATGTGATAGCAGTTTAGGAAGGGAAGAAGCTAATTTTGATTAGAAAATTGGGAAAGGGATCTTTGAAGAGTTTTGAAGACCTGTGAGCACACATTTTAGACAGTGAGAAGCTTGTGCAAAGGCTTTTAGGAAGGAATGAATGTGGCCTTCATGGGACAGGAAGGTCAGTGTAGGTGGGAAGTAGTGAACAAGGGGGATGATACAGAAAGGCAGGCAGGGGGAAGATTATAGAGAGCTTTTAAGGCCCTGATAGGGAGCTTGGGTTGTCCTGATTGCAGTGGGGTGCTATTGAAGGATGTGAAGCAATATTACATGTTTTTTAAAAAACCACTTTGTGTGAAGAACAGATCATTAGGAGACAATGGTAGAAGCAGGGTAATTACTTAGGAAGCTACTGCAGAAACCCAGGAGATAGTTGAGGATGATAGTATTTCTTTTCTTTCTTCAAAACTCAGATCAAATGCTGGCACCTCTGCCAGGCCTCTTCCAACCTGAGCTGAGTCTCAGTGTTCCATACCACCCGTCTGTTGACAGTTATTGGTTTACCCCTCTGTCTCCTCCATCAGACTTTGAACTTTCAAAGTCTAGCACCATGTTTTTTCGTTTTTTCTTTTTGTCTCTGTGCCTCCATTGTCTCATATAGTGCCTCTGCTTGGTGATTTTGGTTTGGTGATGAATAAGTGAACAGCTCATTAACTTCTTCAGGAAGCGTGACCCATTTTTATTCTAGCCCTAATATTTTTCTAGTGCCTATTTGATTGAGTTACCATTAGCTAGCATTTACTGAATGTGTGTCTTGTGTCAGGTATTGTTCTAATGGGGTTAACTAACATACCTCATAGCAGCTCTATGAGATAGGTGGCTTTGTTATGAAGACTGAGGCTCAGCGAAGCTACATCACTTGCCCAACGTTCTACTTACCTCTAGTACGTGGTAACTATAGGAATTAACTTCAGATCTACATAGTTCTTCACTACCACGTGCCATTGGGAAGCTGGCACGTATTTCTATTCAGGCTCTGTTTCCTCCCACTTCAGTACCTAACAACTTTCATTTATGCAGCTCTTTACTATTAATGGTATGGTTTTACCTGGAGTTTTTATTAAAGCCCTATTTTCTGAAAAGTACATACATTGAAGGCTGGAGAAATTGTTTCCCTGAGAAATGGCTTGCTGAAGGCCTCATCAGCTGTTACACTTGACTGTGAGTTCCAGGTTCTTAGCAGGCAGTCTCCCTCACCCTCATCAAGCCAAGCATGTTGCTAACAGTCTAAGTGACATGCATCTTAAGGGACTAATTTCTTTTCCTTCTCTCCATTGGATATTACTTAGGATCCTTAGAGACAATGTTTTTATTATAAGGAAGCATTGGGAGTATCTGAATTATACTTTAAAATGCAGTGTAATCATTTTAATGATTATGTATTTTTGAGCATATGTATTCAAGGTAACATTTGTAGGAATATCTCGAAAAACAACTTGCCAGACATGTAGGTTGACAATGATCTTATCAGCAGTCACCTGGCCAAATAGTTGTTCCCACCAGCTTCAGTCTGATTCTGTATGCCCTTGGCAAACAACGCTCCTCCTGTGAACATTGAGTGGATCTCAGCCAGTTCGGCCAGTGGGGCCTGGGCTGCATGTGAGTCTTGCTGTCCTAGGCCTGAGCCCGCTGTGTTTGCACGGATACATTTATTAGTGTAATCCTTTTAGAAGTAGGAAGGCACGACTAAGGAGTACATGTCTCAAATTACTGTTTTATTCAAGTGCCAAGTGGCCACATGATTCTTTAATGTGAAGCAAGTTGGGAGGTGCAGTTGGGAGGGGCTGGGTGGTGTGGCTCTGAATGGGAAGGAGAAGGAAGCCCTGAGAGGCTCAGTGACTGTGAGCAGGAAGAGTGACTGCAGATGCCGTCAGTGCGGAGAATGGTAGGAGGTGGAGAGTGGGAATTACGTGAGGTCTCGTGCTTTATGACCACTGTGGTCCTACTCAACTGTAGCCATCTGTGTCTTAAGGAACTGAAATAACCACACACAATGACAGTAGTTAGAAGTACTGTTCTTCTACTTTGGTGGTGCTGGGTTTTAATTTCTGAAGTTACTGGAAAGTCTTGTCCCGGCTTCTTCCTTTCAGATCTCTTGGGCAGGATAGCCAAGTAGATTTGCTGCTATCAATTCCGTGATCAAGAATTGTGTTTTAGTGGAGATGCTGGTTACGATCTTTGTGAAGAAATGGTGCAGATCCTGTGTGTAGGCAGTTTCACATCTGTGCAGTTGTGGCAGCCATCTTGGTAGGAAGAGCAGCGTTCATGTCCTGCCTGTGCTGGCTTTGAGGAAGAAAGCTCAGTAAGACCCTGTGAAAAGCTGGTGGTCCCCTTGTCATATTGCTTAACCTGTTAGCAGCATCCATAGATCCGTTTCTTATAGGTTTCTGACTTCTGTCAGCTGGAATCTCCCTATTAACCAAAGATGCTTTGGTTTTATTATGCTTTCAAAAGAAACAGAGGGGCCATGTTCCAAGAAAAATTAATGTCTTGAGCTCCAAAAACTTGTCTTTATAATTTCCCCCTATCTGGAATAGGATATGCATAGTTAATATCTAATTGGGATAAGGCTGCATTTCCTACATAATGTCTCACTAATGTCTCCATTTGTAGCCTGCCTTTAGGTCTCTGCCCAGAGGAAATCTGAGTTTCTTTCTCTCATTCTTTTCCAAAGCATCATCTTTCTCATTTCAGTTTTAAATTAGGTACAGCTTTACAAACGTGTATATATGTAAGTGTGTGCGCACATATATGCATATCTTTTCTCTTTATTAGTTGCCTTAGGACCTCTCTCACCCCCTTTTATCTTTTGCATTGGACTGTGGGCACAATGATCACAATAAGGAGCTGTCTTTGAGTGAAATATTAAATCTCCAGGGCTAACCTGGGGGCAAGTTAGGCATGAGATTTGGTATAATAGATGCTCTGGTGGCTTATTTTGGTATTTAAACATGGGTGAGCACCCAGCCAGGGCTTTAAACAGAGAGTTGGTGTATATTGTATTCTGAAATATTAAAAGCAACGACAACATTTTACATATATTATCAGTTTAAGAAGTATTTTCATTCCTTTATTTTTTTACACTTCAATTTATACAGAAATATTCCAGGAATATAATTGTATAGCACTACTCCCAGTTAAGGCTATCAGATTCTTTCTAAGGCTTTGTTTATTTTGCTAAAGGTTTGCTTTTTAACTGTTTAAAAACAGTTGGAAAAGACAGCCCTTACAGAAGAGTTCGTATTGTGAACCTGGTTTAGTGAATAAGAAAACGTAGGCACCAGGAGATTTCTGAAACTAGAAATCAGTGTCCCAGGAAGGTGAAACCTGACAGGGTGGTTCAGGTGAGGAGCAGTGGCAGATGTGGGGGAAAAGGTTGAAAATAATAATACATGTTTGTAGCTGTCACCAAGGTGAACAGTGTGAAAGGAAAATGACTTTGGCTGAGCATCATCACTGGGGACCCAGCTAAGGAGCAAGATAATTGGGAGAGCCAGTCAGCTCAATTATGTGATATTCTCCTGCCGTGGTCAGTCTGTGAACAGGAGTGGGCTCTGGTGTGGTGGGTCATCAGTGGGAATGACAGTTTCTCATAGGACTCGGTACAAGTCAGGGGAACCAGGAAGATGGTGAGCCAGGTACCAACATGAGGGAATGTTCTGGAAGTTTGTAGGTTATGATAAAGATGGAAGAACTTCTGAAGAGAAGTTGGCTCATTCTGTGGCCTTGGAGGAGGAGCAGCAGCCAAATGAAATGGTTAGGAGGAAAGATCTAGGCCAGTGGTCGGCAAACTCATTAGTCAACAGAGCCAGATATCAACAGTACATGATTGAAATTTCTTTTGAGAGCCGAAAACCGACTTCTGCGCATGGGCCACGAAGTTTCAATCACACTGTACATGCGAGCTCACACGTGGTATTTTGTAGAAGAGCCATACTCAAGGGCCCAAACAGCTGCATGTGGTTCGTGAGCCTCAGTTTGCCTACCTGATCTGGGCAAATCCAAGTTTCAGTTCAGGTGGGAGGTAGGAGCATCTGATGGAAAGGCTGAAGGTAGTGCTCTGTGAATGCATCCCAGGCTTCCCCCGACCTGTCTTGGAGCTGACCAGATGAGCTCTGTACTTTTGTTCTTACTTAGTTTCATCGTGGCACTGACACCTCCTCTTTCTAGCTTGTAGGGTTATTTTGTGGCTCTGAATCTTCATCCAGAGTGCTGGCTAGTCTTTATTACAACTTTGTCTCATCTTGAAGCTTAGACAGGTTGCTTTTGTTCTTCAAGACTTTGATGAAGATGCTGGACATAATTAGGACTCTAATATCCTTGGATACATGCCTGTTTACCTCTCTCAAAGCTGACCCCGATCCACATCAACGGCCACTTTCTGGTGGGCCTTTTAACTAGCTCTAACTCACATTAGAGATAAGGCATTATCTTGCTTAGGTCAAGATGCGCAATAGGCAAATGAGCTTGCTCTTAATCTACTGCTATTTTAATCCTAAAAAGCAAGTTTTAGTGAACCCCTTCTACTTTCCAATAGTCACAAAAGGTAAGCAATGAATATGAAAAGTTCATTGTAACACAGACTACTGAAATTGACTTGAGGATTTTTATTGGACTGCAAGTAAGTCAATAACAACAATGGCTCCAAAACAACTGCCAATTGTCTCCAGCTTATGCTGGTTCATCCTAAAATGTTTCAACTTTCTGATGATTCGAAAGCAATATGCATACAATAGAAACTAGCTAGGTTGATGTTGACCATGCTCTGTCAACTAGAAGCCAGTATTGTGGAACATAATTCATCTTGAAGGAGAAACTTGAATGCATTTAAAGGAGCAAATTGCTCTCTCTTATCTTCTTACCTCTCTTGGGTTTTAATTTCCTCTTTAGCATGTTTGTTCTGCTCCTTCTATTTGAAAAACATTCTTGATAGGGAAGATTACATCAAAAACAGTGTTGGGTAATTTTCCTTTATAACTGTCATCAGTAAAAATGATGTTCGTTGTTCTCAAACTTTGTTGTACATGAGTATCACCTGGGGAGCTCGTTAAATGTACAGGTGTCCAGGCTTCAACCCTGAGCCAGAATGTACCAGGTGGAGCCTGTCTAACTCAGAGCTGCAGGCCCAAGGCCAATTACCCCAGGCTTACTTTGCTCATCCAGAGTCAATCCTGATCCAGCTAGGGGCGTCTCGGGAGCCTCATTTTCAAGGTCAGATGATGTGTGGGGGCAGCTAAGTGCCCTCAGCTGTTCCTCGGTTTCCTGAGGGCACCACCCTTGTGTCCATTTCAACTGCTGTTTTCCCTCCACACCCTTCCCCGTGTGCCCAGTCCTGGACTGGACTTCTTCCCTGTTTCTATTATGATGCTGTCAGAGGGAGATTTTAAACCCGCATGCCTGATTATGCCACGCCACACTTAAAAACACCTCAGTGACCTTTCATTGCCCCTCAGTGTGGCCCAGCAGGTTCTGCATAGCCTGGCTCCTCTCTGCCTGCTCTCCCTTTCTCATTTCATACTCTTTTGAACCTTGTGTCAGTAATCTAACCAAACTGGCTTTCTCAGCTCTACTCCCCCCTCCCCCCAAACTATACTGTCTCCATCCCAGGAACTTGACACATGCTGTTTGCTTTTCCTTAAGTTCTCCTATTCCTCATCTACTCAATTTACTAGACTTCTGCTTACTACCATTCAGTTTTGGTTTAATCATTACATCTTTAGATAAACCTTCCCTGACCCCCACACATGGTTGGAGTGCCCCTGTACATTTTTATGGTGCCAAGGATATCTCATTTTTTCCCCATTTATCACAGTTGTATGATTGGTTGGTTAACAGCAGTCTCACCTGCCAAACTGAAAACTCTATGAGGGCTTTCATATCCCTAGTGCTAAGCACAGTACCAGGTAGGCACACAATAAATTTTGTTTGAATGAATGGGTGAGTGACGGGGAGACAATTTTTAGAACCATGGGCACCATCATCTATCCAGTAGCAGGGCTCACCATGCCCCGGACTTTCTTTAACACCTTGGATGTTGATATCAAACTGATTTGAGCCTGAAATTATTATACCCATTTCAATACTGTGATTTAAACTAAGAGTCACTTCCATTGACCAGTACCACATCCCAGTTGTATCTCAAGTTCTGGTTCTACCTGTGTATAGCTTATTCCCCACTCTGCTGGCTTTATTTCTGAGATCCAGGGTAGGCCAAGGCTCAGGCCAGGTTAAGTGTGACATGTGCTATAACTCCTTGTTTCTTCTATTAGGTTTTCCTTTTAAATAAATAAATAAATAAATAATCCCTTCATTTTTTCTGTAAGAGTTATGAGTTCCATTCAGCCAAAGGTTGGAGAAACTTGAAAGGCCCTTCTCATTACCTTGTCCTAATAGTTCAACTTCCCTCTGGTTTTACTTTCAGCATTTTGTTACAGGCTATGATGTCTTAGGCTATCCTTACCACTTCTCATTCTCTTCCCTGCTATTGTCTCCTAAGTTTCTCTTCTCATAATCTGTTGTCATGCCTGGTATACCCTACATAGCATGCCATTTTAGCCAGTTTGCTGCTTCCCCCCCACCTCAAATTTGAGTTTAAAGTTCTGTGACTCAGTTGGGTTGGTTTTCTGCCAAATGATTCAGCCACCTTGGTTTGTGTGAGAAAGTTCATTGAAAAAATCCAGTCTAGTTAAAAAGGTTATTAGAGGGGACATAGACTTTAACATTTAGCATTTAGTCTAAGTTGTTTTGAAATGGGAATCAATGTCCATGTGAATGTGAATATATATTGTGAGTGACAGTGATATGACAGAAGTAGTTGAGGATAGGAAACTGTAACTCTTGCCTTTCTCTGTGAATAGTATTGACTTCACTTGACCCTGGTAGCAATTGAGAGGCATGATCTTTAACTAGTAGACTCTGTTCACTGTAAATACCCCAGTTTTCTCAAGAAATAGTTGAGGTTTACAGAGCCTGATATGAGTACTGATTAAGAGAAACACAGGGGTGGAGGAGAAGAAGGGGAGATGTGGATCTCCCTCGTTGCTCCTGCTCCCCAAGTGTAGCAGGTGCTCACTGCAGACGCACTGAGCTTGGGCAGAAGTCACACTACTCAGAAGCCTGCTGGCAGCACAAACAGGAAGCAGCCTCTGGGTGCTGGTGCAGGCTCTGCCGGGTAGACTTGTTTTCTCCGTCTCCGCGTGGAGTTCAGCACCGTATCCACAGGGCCTCATTGCGAGTGATCCTGAGGAAGGCAGGCCCTTCTTCACACCCACACATGTTTATCCGAAGTATTTACAAAAGGGGCCTGCTTGGGGCCACCACTGAGTTTCTACATGTACCTTTCACTGGGCCTCTATAAAGCTCTCTGACTACTCTGCCTCCCGCTCCTGTCCTTCAAAATTATTAAGAAAGACTTCTACAGGTCTTCCCAGAGTCAGTTCATTTCCTTTTTTTTCTTACCATCTGCCCTCCCCATCCCTCTCTTATTATGACCCCAAGTGTTTGGAGTTCACTTATGCAGACATGAAATGTAGGTTTTCAGTCATTTGCAAGTATGGCTGCTCGTAGAGCCCATGACTCTTTGCATGTCACTTCAGAAAATGCCCAGCCACTCCTTCCTTTTCCCTAGACCAGTTATTGTCTTCAGCTCTAATCCAACCCAGAGAAGAGAGCTTGCTCTCCTCATACCCGTAGGAGGAAGTCAATGGTCGTCTCCATTTATGCAAAGACAACTTGAGAGGTGGGAACCCTCCTCCAATTAGCATCTTTGAGCATCCCCTGGGCATGTTGCCTTCTGCACTTTTATGCTTTGGAGGTTTATAGAATGAAAAGTAGACGTAACCAATCTCCAGGCAGCCTAAGCCGAAGGAACACCACCTTAGAGGAAGGACACACAAAGTCCACTCTGACATTGGTGTTCTGTGGTTCATCTATCTTCACAGCTTTTTAAAAAGACACTAGTACATGCTTTGGAAGTTTTGAGTTCATTGTTTTACATCTATTAATCCTACTTCCCTGACTGTTGTGTGATTTTTCAAGACAAGAAATACCTTCTGTTTCTTATTTGTCTCTTAAACATCAGACTGCCATGTGGGCATCCAGGAGCTGTTTATCTCAGCAACAATGGGTAATTTGCTGATTCACCAGAATAACATGTAAAAAATTTCCCCCTCAAAAGTCCTGTTCATGTGGCATTGGTGACCATTTGTACTTTGTAGATGAGAAAAGGATAGCCAATCAAGCCTTACCTGCCACTTGTGAGTTGGGAGAGAAACTGCCAAGTGCAGGCATGCTCTGGACTTCGGTGGGTGTCCTTTCAGAATATAAGCTGTGTGGGGTGGTCCCAGGCAGTTTTGGGAGTATCAGTGTCTCTGACAGATTCTGCCTCAGTTGGAATGATTGCTGAAGGGATTCCTTAGGTCAAATGACTGTTTGCTTTTTATTTAAGTTGAATCTTAGTAGCTAGATTTGGTCTGTTCTTACAGAGGAAGCCACAGTTTTTTTGGGGAAGTGTTCTGTTGCAGATTTGATGTGTCCAATAAAGTGCCTCCTCTTCCATGCCCCGTGGTAGGCCTTAGCATGCGTTCACAGGTGGAACTGGGGACTCTTTTCTCATTGGCTTTATCTCCAAGCTCCCTAGGTGCTCTGCTCTGCCCTCGGTCTACTGCTTCTTTCTCTTCTTTCCCATTTAGTCATGTTGATTAGTCACATCCTGCCTGTGAGACAGCAGGACCCATAATCTAGGAAAGACCTGATTTTTTTTTCTCTGTTTGTTATAGTTCAACTTCCCTTTAAATCCCCCCTTTTAGGCGCTAGGAGAGAAGTTTGGGGAGAAATAGGGGTGGAGTCCTACTGAAATGCTCATGTGGTATTTAATATTGCAGATTTCCCAAGGACTAGTGTATGTACACATAAAACCCCAACACCAAGGGTTTTGTTTTTAAATTGTCTTATTTGAATCTCTATAGTATAGTCATAAAATAGCATTGATACTGTTTCTGAAGATTGACATGTAAAAACAATGAGTTATAATTCATAAAACACCATAAACATACTTTAACAGCAGTTTTCATCTCTTTTGAAAATTTCAGATATCCTCTCAAAACTTATGAGTGCTTATAGTTAATGAAAGCCACCCAGGATGTAGCATCAAGACTATGATTGACTCCTCTATCCCCTGAGACACAAAAATCAAGAATATTTTTCTAGGTTGGAGTGGTAGGACAGGGTATGCCCTCCATATTTCTGCCGGCTGGATAAGACAAACTACTCAATGTAACTCTGGATGGGCAGAGTGAAAGAGTGGATTATACTGGCTCTGTGGGGCCTGGGGTTGAGATGAAGACAGTTTCTGGTTTGTTAGAGGTTAATTGGTAGATTTGTCTCAGAGTTGGGCCCGGTACTCTTCCCTATTAATAACCTTGGGATTGACTGGTGATGCCTAAAAAACATCTGTCACCTGCTCTGACTCATCCAAGTTAAGAGTGAATCTCAGAAGTCTCAGGTTTCTTCAGGAAGTTGAGATCAGAAATCCTTTATGAGATCAGGTTGAGGTGAATTTTCTCTTCTGTAAGCATGAATCATTGTCTAAAACAAAGCAAACACGCTGTAATCGTATATTTATAATGAAGTGATATTTTCTTGTGATTGGGCATTTGGAAGTCAAGATATTTTATAGCCATATTTTCTCCACTAACATTTTGGAAAAAGTTAAAGTGTACAGTCTTAGAAAATACAGTAAAAGAGATTAAGATTTCTTGGTCTTGGATAAACCAAGACTAAGAAAGAACATGATTAAGGTTAAATGTTTGCAATGGCTACTGACATGACTAACACAGATATAGTCTCCAAATACTGAACTTCAAAACTATAGGAAGCTTCCTAAAAATTGTCCTCTGCTAGAGTTAGAGTTCATGGGCTAGAAACATAAATACAAAATGAAAGTTCAGTGTAAGTTTTAACAGTGGTGAACATTTATTGGGTTCCTTCCATGTGCTAAGTTTGTCATTACATTATCTCATTTATTCTTCATAGCAACTTTAGTGGGGAGGTTTATCTCCATTATACAGATTAGGAAGCTTGAAGCTCAGGTAGGTTATATAATTTGTCCAACATCTCTCACCCAGGCCAGAAATGAAATGGTGGAGCTGGAATTGATGACTGATTGTTCCTTCACAGGATATTATGGAAGGCCTAGAGCTGTGGTTGGCAAACTGCAGCTTGGGAGCTACATGTGGCTCTTTGGCCCCTTGAGTGTGGCTCTTCCACAAAATACCACAGCCTGGGCAAGTCTATTTTAAAGAAATGGAATTAGAAGAAATTTAAGTGTAAAAAATTTGGCTCTCAAAAGAAATTTCCATTGTCGTACTTTTGATATTTGGCTCTGTTGACTAATGAGTTTGCCAACCACTGGCTCTAGGGTGTTTAGAGACCATTGCTTGTTTGTTAAGATTGCCGTCCCTCACAAGGAATATAGTCAGTAATATTGTAACAACTATATGTGGTGTCAGTTGGGTACTAACTAGCCTTATTAAAGGGATCACGTTGTAAGTTATATAATGTCTAATCATTATATTGTACATCTGAAATATAATATTTCATGTCAACTGAAATTGAAAATTTTTTTTTTAAAGATTTTTGTCCCTTTTAAAATTACTTATACTAAAATCTAGTGATTTCCACGTGGCAGTTCTTGTGTTCTACTTTACTCCAGTAACGCTCTCTTCTTAAGTAGGTTATTGTTATAGAATCTTAAGATGGTGATGGTGTCCTTGAAAGAGATTGGCTGGACTGCCTCTTGCCCTCTGGGAGACAAAGCACCCCAAAATGCAGAGAGATCTTCTCAGTTGTTTAGGGATAGTGAGCAGTTATTTTTGCTAATCGTGGACATCTGCAGGAAGGACCCCCACTTAGTAAAACTATCCTTTAATAGACTGTTCTGACAGTCAGGAAGTTTATGTAGAAGCTAAAACCTCACCGACACAACTGTCTTTATAGGGGAAGTTAGAAAATGACTAATTACTACTTCTTGTAAAATTCCATTATTCACTCAAGCCACCGTGGAAACTTCATTCACTGGTTGTTCACTGAATACCTACTGTGTGCCAGGCATAATACTGAATTATGCTGAATGTGACCTTGGAAATCTTTACAAATAACTCTAGGCAATGCAGCCACACTGAATAGTTTAGAGTCAGATTTTTAACTTTTTTGGGTAATAATGATTTGCACACACTCTATATTATTTAATGCTTACACAACTCTCTGAGATAATATTATCAAACTTGTTTCACAGATGAGGAAATTAAAGCTCAGCAACATTAAGAAACACACAGCAGGGCCTTGATGAGGTGCCCTCCTAAAGAGAATAAGTTTCAATGTAGTACTTTCCAGTTATTCAAATGATTTTACTGATATTATCTCACCAGATTTCGTAAACAGAATAGTAGTAGTTGTTATTATATTCATTTTACAGGTAGCAATAATTACTGCTAGATATTATATGTTTCATATTGCCAGGAGTGTCAGATGGCTTCTCATGTGAGGCCTACTTCATGTACTGCTCACAACAACCCTAATAAGTACCATTATTCTCATTTTCCAGATGAGCCATTGAGGCACCCAAAGTTTAAGTGCTTTGGTTAGTGCAGTGGGGAGCTCTACCCAGCCAAGTACACATAAACCCCTTTGCTGTATCCACTTTACCATATTATGCTGCCTCGTTTTCCACACGGGAAAACTGAGGTACAGAGAGCATGCTAACACAGCCGAGGTCATACAGCTTATAAAGAGCAGAGCTGGACTCCAACTCTAATCCTTTCCTCACTGTTTTCCTGGCACTGTGCTGCCTTTGGGCACGAGGAGAACTGGGTGATGTGGGACTAACTTGAAACCTACAGTAAATGTATTAACTCCGATGCAGACGTGTTTTAACCATGCAACTAGCCTGTGTCACCAAGAGTTTTGTTTGTTTGTTTGTTTATTTGTTTTAAAGAGAAAGGCTGTATCTTACATCCAAGTTAAGTTCTCCAATTCCTCTGTGATATGCTTAACTTTAATAATTTTAGTCACCTTTACATTTCTTTGTATCTTTTTCCCATTTGGGGGCATGGTGCCCCAATACTACTGGTGATTGCATGTCACAGGAGAGGAATGGGCATTCAGGCCACACTACTTTGCTCGGGAAGTCCTCTGGTGACATTAGAGTAGAACTCAACCCAAATGTGAGTCCTCTGTGTGCCCAACTCAGTGCTGTGGTTCTTGACCCTGATGTCTACTGAAAATGTTGCCTGAACGAAGGAAGGCCTTGCCTTTATTAGGTTGCTTCTGGTGCTGTAAGGAATGCATCTTTTCCCATCTGAAGATCATTTCCCATGTCTCTGAATAGTGAATTACATTAACATTAAAGCAAGGAAGTCAGTATCAGATACATAACAAGGACCACTCACTCAGATTTGAAATGCTGCCAATCTATACAATCTCAGCCTTGAACATTTTAAAGTACAAATCCTTTAGATTTCTGAAGGAAAAGTTTATGGTCACCGTTTACAGTAATATACTTTCATCCAAATTGCAAACTCAGGTAAATGTTTCTTAAAATGGAATAGGGTGAAATTTTTCTATATATTTGTTGATAGAGTAAATATCAGATAAATATCCAGATGTATTTAATTATTTAACTCAAGAAAAGTATGTCCTATTTAGACAGTCTTTAAATAAATTGTTTCTGAATTGAACAAATAAACAAGAAATAGCTGAAACTAAAGGACTTTGTAGAGGAAAACCGAGAGTATTTAAAAAGAGGAATCATCTCAGAAAAACCTGTCCTGTTATTCTCATTTTTATTTTTAGAAATAAGCTTTAATTGACTATCCAAATGTTTTAATCACTTTTGAAAAATAAGCTTTTCATATTCAAAGGCTGACAGGCGATGTGGGAATAATTTTAAACCTGTTGCAAATTTATTAACTCCAATGCAGATGTGTTGTAACCATGGAACTACCCTAGTGTTAGGAAGAGGGTTTTTTTACAGAGAAAAATTAATACTTACTGAGTGCCTTCTATGCTAGTCCTCTAGACATAGTTTTCTCCTGTAATCATCACATCCCAGTGATTCAGATATTATTATTCCTCTACCCCTTTTACAGATGAGAAAACTGAGGCTCAGAGTCATTGAGTAATGAACCCAAGATTACAGTTAAAAAGTAGAAGCCTCAGAGCCTGAACCTAAATCTGAACATTCCAAAATCCATAGATATTCTAATATATAAAGCTGTCTTGTGAGTGGCCTGGTATATTAGAATTTTAAAAATTAACAAACATTTTTAAAATTAACAAAAATGTTTGAAATTAGAAAAAAAATGTTAAGAGAAATGTGCTTGTGATTCTGTTTGATCAGCCCTCAAGTCAGAACAAAACAGTTGGAGATATATACTTTTCCGCCCTGGAAACATAGAGCAAATTCACGTTGTTTTTGTTTTTTTTCTTATGTAGACTGAAGCTCTTGCTAAATCCACTTGGGCCTTGATTTGAGTTTGTTACACCAAGAAACTCAATAGAGATACCCCCAAAAATATTATTTGATGGTCAGCAGTGAACCCTAACAAGTTGGCTGCCCATGATTTTTATTATTACAGTGACTATAGGTAACACTAGGTCACATTCCCAACACGTGACACCTTTATTGAAACAGATTCCAATAGGTTTAAAGACCTGTCCCTGTTCTCCTGTTTTGGATCTTTTTTCTTAATGTCTGGATGGTGATGAAGCTTTTCAGTTCTTCACGGTAGCTGACTTTGAAATTAAGTTTTGCCTTTTTGTAAAGGTTATTTTCTGGAGTAATTTTTCCAGGAGAATACTATAACCAGCTCCCCTCCATTCTACTCTCCTCACGTGCTGCCTACCCTCTTCTCCTTTCTGCTCCCACGTCCATGCTAGCAGGTGACACCCCTCAGATCTGCCCGGGAAGAAAGCGCCATGCTCACATACATGGTGGCATCACACACTATGAAAGCCGGAAGCACGCCCGGGAGAGTAGCTGGGTAGGCCGCAGTGGAAAGCAGCAGTATACCTGTTCCTTAACTAAGTTAATTGCTCAAAGAATTTTTAACTGTTCAAAGAAATAAGGAATACATGCTTGCTGGAGTAAATGAAAAAGCGCAGAAAGCAAATAAAATGGAATTCAGCTTTGCAAAGATAACTGAAGCAGGTTGTTTTCTAACAAGGGTTAGACGTTCTAAGTAGACGTATTTATGTGAGAGACCAATCGTCCTTCCCTGGGATTCGCTTTGTTACTTTTATTGACACCCAAAGTCTGCCTAGCTTTGTGCTATACAGGGCCTGAGGGGATGGGGTTGTTGGGAATAAATAGACTGTGTCTGTGTGTGTGTGTGTGTGTTTCCCCCTGTTTTATCCTGTCTGGGTTGTGTGTTCTAAGGTCACAGCAGCTGGTATACTAAAGATCTTTTTCTTTTTTCCCCAGACCCCAGGCAGGCACAGTCTTCCCCACCGTGGTCCTACGACCAGTCTTACCCCTCCTACCTGAGCCAGATGACGTCCCCGTCCATTCACTCCACCACCCCGCTGTCTTCCACACGGGGCACCGGGCTCCCTGCCATCACCGACGTGCCCAGGCGTATTTCAGGTAAAGACCACACTTCAACTCAGAACTCACTCCTGTGCAAGGGTGGGCGTGGGCTTGCAGGACGGGCCACATATGTCTTGCCCCTGCTCACAGTAACTCTCTCAGACGCATGTGGGCCAGGGTTTGACAACGGGCAGACCGGGTCTTCTGAATTAGGGGGTTAGCACAGCACATATTCTCCCAGTTTAAGTCAGAAACCCTCCAGAGATGGCACATTTCCTGAGGTGATTGCATGCCACCAGGTTGCGCCCTGCTGCATTGTACCCTCTGGTGGGCCCAGCCCCCCATCACCAGGGCCTTCTCCTGAGGGTCTCCTGCCAGGCCTTCCTCTGCTTGTTTCTTTCTTTTCCTAACACCTGCCTGTGAGCCAGAGGACAGAGGTGTGGCACAGGCCCCCGTTTCTAAAGGCTGTTAAGTCCCAGCTAACCAGCTTCAGGAGAGAGCAGCTGCACACCTAAGGTTCTTTCCACAAACTAGTTACTTGAGGTGCAGGGAGGCCTGTAAGAGTCTTAAAAGGCCACGCGTGGCTTCTGAGTGGCCAGGCCCCCCCCCTCCTGCCCCCGGCCCCGGGCAGGCTTTCTGTAATCCACGGAGCGCAGTGCTGTCGCTGTCCGTGTGGCAGCCCCAGTGCTCGCACGTCCACTCTGCCAAAGCCACCGCAGAGACCCGTGGCTCGCGGTGGGAGTGCGTGGGGTAAACAGCCTCTCCATCCTGGAGAATCCCTCGTAAAGAGCCCGGATGTGCCCACGAAGACTTCCAACTCGCAAATGCACCTAACGGATCTTGGCCAGCCCCGTGAGGCCTGTGAATAAGATCTAAATATCTCAGCACACCCCCACCGCACATGCTATATGGCATTGCCCGCCCCAGAAATAGTCGCCTCCAGGACACATAGTCAGATCTTATCGGTCAGACACTGCTCAGCGGTCGGGCTCCAGGCACCTGTGTGACTCCTGGCCAGGTTAATGCCTTTCTCTCTCTCTTTCTCTCTCTTTGTGTTTCCGTCTCTGTCTCTCTCCCGCTCTCCTTTCCCGCAAAGCTCGACGCCGTTACTCACTCCGCTGAGTTGCACCACTGCCAAGCTGAAGCTCCACCAGCAGGCTTGCAGGTTCTGATTAGTTCAGTCTCCTTTGTTCCTTTCACCTGGGGAGGAGGGAAGGCTTTGCTTCTCCAGCAAATAGCAGGCCAGGGCTCTCTGGTCCCGGGGCCTTCACATTTCCTGCCACACGTGGACTCCCGTGGGGGTGAGTAGGCAAAGACAGGATGGAGGGAGAACCGAGCCATGCCCTTGCATTCTGACTGCCGGGCTCCCGAGCCACGTGCTCTTGATGGGGGAACGGTGCCGGGTGCAGAATCTTAGCTGTCATTTCCCTCGATGGGAATGACTGGCTCCTCCCGGCAAATGCCGGTTAAAGACACAGGGAAGGACAGGGAAGGCACAGGGTTACGATGAGGCAGGCTGGGGTGGCGCCAGAGACAGTGTGGGATGGTGTTGGGTCCCTTCTGGCCACCCCTCTTGTGTGCTATTGTGGGTGTTCTGTGTTGCACAGGCCGACGCGACACTGTGTCAGGACGGGCTTGTGCCAGCTTGCTTCTGTCAGGGTCCTCTGGGTTCCCGCTTGTGTGGCTGAGGCAGGCTTGCCATTTGTCCTCTGGAAGCTCTGAGAGGGAAAGCCTTGGGGAGTGGCGGCAGCTTTAGGGACCCCCTGCCCCCCAACTCTTCCTTACTGAGTCTGCTTGTATATGATTCAGTGGGGAGGCCATCGAAAACAACCCTGAGAAGTGTTTCTCATTTGCACGTGTCACGTAGGACAGCCAGGTCATTTCGAGTGTGCCTTCCGATCATGACATGAAACATGTCCACAAACAGAGGAGGCCAAAGGGAGGAATGAGCCTCTGCTTTAAACTGGTTTAAAACGAGTTCAGTCCAGCTTTTCCCTCCCACCCCAAACATGTCTGTGAGTTGTTACTGGCAGAGTTGCCCCGTGCCAGGGTGGGAGGGTCTGTGTAAACACTGAAGTGAGGAGAACAGAAAATCCCTTTGGTCAGCAGCACGGGGAAGCAGGAAGAGAGAACGGGGCGTGGACCGTCACGGATCCGGAGGGACCCTGCTCCACCTGCCCTTGCTCAGCGTGCTGCCTGCGGGCCTTAGGGACCAGGTTCCTGGGATGAGCACCCTTTTCACTGCCCTGGCGACCAGTCCTAGGCACCTCCGTGGAGTGGGGCCAGTCTCATAGGTGCCCAGGTGCCAGGGTGCGTGGTTTCCGTTTCATTATCTTCCCCCTCAATGTCTGTAGTTACCCCCCCAGGTCCAGGCCCGCATTCTCTGTGACACGGACAGCTGCGATACTAACGTTCGTCTCCCTCACTGAGCAGTCCTGTGTTCACCTCTTCCCGTGCTTTCCAGTTGCATGTTTTCCTGTGGAGTCATCAGTTCTCATCCCCACATAGGAAGGGATGCATAAAATATTCTCGCACCATCCTGAGTGAGAAAGAATAGGATTGGAGGTTCAGACTCAGGCTTGAATCCCAGCTCATACACCTATAGGACATGTTTCTTACCTCCCTGAAACCCAGTTTTACTATTTGTCAAACAGGGATATACTAGTTTTCTTAAGGTTACTGTGTGGGTTAAGTTGAGGTGCTTTATGTAAAGTGCTTAGGACGGGCCTAACACACATTATGTGCTAAATAGATCGTGGCTGATATTGTGGAGCTAGAACTGTTGTGCAAAAACTGTATGTCTATATATGATTTGCAGGCAAGCCCTGGCTTAAATATATCAAGTAGATAACAATCTAAACTTTCAGAGGGCATTATTTGCTTTATAAAATGGGTCATCACAGAGCATATTTAAAATCAAAACCTTTGAAATGAGTTAATACTCATATGTATTCATAACACACTTAATACTGTGCGTGGCACATAGAAATACTCAGAAAATGTCATTATTATCATTATTATTCTGTAGATTTACCAGGAATACATAGAGAGCTAAAACAATTGGGAGCCATTCACATAAAGCCAGTAAAGACTAAAGAAAATAACTGTCCAATTATATCTTAGAAAATGTTGTTATACTTACATGCCACTGGGTTCAATAATGTTTTTCTCCGAGAGAGCATAGGGGTAAAAGCAACCAGAAGAAGGCTCTTTCTGAAAGACATGTTCCTAAACAAATTCTGTTTTATCCTAAAAGATCATGACAAAGAAAGGCATAATTTAATCTACTTAATTGCCTTTAGAAATATGACTTTACAACTTGCTTTTTTTGGTATCCTTTCTAGAGGTTTCAAGTATGGATACAAATTCTAGAACTTAATGAATGACAATGATATTATATTATGTAGTTTCTTTAGTTTCCCACAAATCCTTTATGGGAGCAAGGTGTAAGTAAAATAATATTATAATGGTATGTCACCCACAATCTCTATTGCAAAGAACGATGCACGACCAGATGTCTCAAAACTCATAGTTACAATACAAACTTCAGGAAACATTTTCTTAACCTTGAATAGCCTTAAGTATTATAACAAGAATAATAGCAGCATGTGTAGGGTTATGACTGATCAATACATTATTGCATGTAATTGACTAATAGCATCTGCCTTATCATAATGAGGCATTACAGTGCAGAAGCAGCCCTGTAGGGACTGGCCCCCCTTCCCCACCACACTTACTGTGATAATTGTGGCCTCATCACAAAGTAATTTGTATTTCAGTAGCACCCGCCTAGAGTGATTTTATACATTATCACATTTTATCCTATACGCTCCTAAAAGAACATTCACTGCATATTCACCCTGCAGAGGTAGGCAAAGTTAAAGAGCAAGCATAGCAAGGCGAGGCCCAGTGGGCCTGACAGCCACCCTAACCACGGCCCGTCTTTATCATCGTAATCATGTTATCTCCCACGGCATTTATGATGTTCAGAGCACTTGCGAGGCTTGACACAAAGGCTGTCATTACTTTTCAGGAGGTCATTACCAAACACTGTGTGAATAAAACCTCACTGACTTTCAAAATACATTTTATGTAATTATCCTGCCGTGAAAAGAAGCACAGCTGTGTATCGAGTCTGCTTTTTTGACTTGCGGGTCAGATGATGAGCTGTTGTCAGCCTGCTAAAGGAGTTTGTTCATCGCAAATAATTCCTCCCCCACCCCCTCGCCCCCACCCACCTGCGAGAAGTAGCTCAGCTGAGCCCAAGTCTGCATCCCTTTTTGGCATCCACGGGGTAGAAGGGAGAGACGCTGGTGTTTTTTACTGTGGTCTTGGCCAGTGTGCCTGTGGGCCTCTCGGATGCTTTCTGGAGGTCTCTTGGAGACTTAGGACACAGGAATGAGATTCAGGGGAAGGGCCCACGTGTTCTCTGCCTGGGTCAGTTACTCTCAGAGGCCAGTACATAAATGGGCGATTTTTCTCTGCATTTGTAGAGCCTTTTTTACACGAGACAGTTAAGAACTATAATCTTTCTGAAGGTTATTTGTTTTGTGAAAGCCAATAGTCTTGAATTTCTTTCAAGACATTTAAATATCAAAAAATTCCACTTAACTGCACAGGACATTAAAGAGGTCTCTGTTTTTATGACTCTTGGTCGCTAAACTGTAATATTTTCAAAGGTCAGCAGAATGGGCATCAGTGTAATAAATAAAATGACTAAAGCTATTTTATTGCTACGACAAAATCTAGAAATGGCTAGTGGGGAAAAAAACAACCCTTCTTTTATCATTAAAGGTATGTCGGGATGGTGGTTTCATGTAATTTAAAAACCAGTGGGGATTGGTGCAGTTCGTTTTTAAATAGCCCTTATAACTGAGCTCCTATCAAGTCTCCCGAATCAAGGTTTGAAACCAGCAGCTTCAGTAATGTGCTGAGTATACATGGACGTAGCCAGGACACAGGAGGGAGCGATGCCCTAAGAGAGGTTAAAAGGAAACCTCCCGAAACTAATACCAGTAAACCAGAACATCGAAGCCACTACAATAAAACAGTAGAACATCCACTTTTCACTGTAGAACCCTTCCTTTATTAAGAGCCACCTGTTTGATAGACACACCTCTGCCACAGCTGTTGCGGGCTAGTAGTTACATTTAACAGGCCCCACTTTTATTTTGAAGAAGTTCTCTGTGTAAAGCCACAGAAGGGGAAGATAGTAAATGTAATGAAGCCTAAACAGAGGCAAGTCCTGCATTACCAACTGAATATGTTCACTAATCTCTCCCTTCTATAGACTATGGCTTGTTGGGTTATTTTTGCGTTCTCTAAGTTGAACTTCACCCTGCTTTCTTTAAAAAGGGGATATCTTCTGGCACGAGCAAAGGATGTCTTTATCCTATTGCCGCGGGCCCAGGTTCAGGTTGTACCTGGACCCCAGTTTGTTGTAACTTCTGAGTTGCTACTGGTGCTGAGAACCCAAGAAGTGATTTCCATTCCGATTAGGTCAGTTGGGGATAGTTGGCCCAGCTCGCAGAGCTGACTAAACTTGGCCGTGTGACGGGTTCCTGTTATTTGTAGCTAGACCGAGGTACCAGAGCTCGGAATGAACTGTGTGCGCATGGTTTGATGCTGAGTTTCTGTGTGGTTCTTGACGGATGTTTTTGGTGAGGATTTACCTTTGATACGTGTATAAGCACCCACACCTGGAGAAAGGATTTAGTAGTGAAAGCAATCATGCTTATGCAGGGACGGCAAAGAGCTGGTTAGGAGTTTGATTGGAAGACTCGCAGTCCCTCTCTTTTCTTAAAAGGAGACTTGGGAGCTTGAACCTCACCTTGCTGATGACATAGTGGCTTCTGTGGTTCACTGGGATCCGAGAAGAGGGTGGAGGCAATGTAACCGAGGAAACCCGAGTTTTAGTTTCATTGTCACTGATGATTCTTTGCGCTGTTCTCTGATGCGTCAGGGTGTTTGTTGTGCCTCAACCGTCTCATGTGACTACTCAGAATTGCCCGTGCACTCGCCTCAGAGGGCCTGCAAGGACTAAGATGGTGTCTGTCCAGGCATTTGTTGTCTTAAGGACTTTTGGGAAAGAAAGCTTCTCTTCCCTAATAAGTGCCTGTGAGAAACTAACTTGTGTCATTAACTTCACAGGAGTAAAAGCATGCTACCCTGTTTCCCCAAAAATAAGACAGTGTCTTATATTAATTTTTGCTCCCAAAGATGCGCTAGGTCTTATTTTCAGGGGATGTATTATGTTTCCATGAAGTAGGTCTTATTTTCGGAGGATGTCTTATTTTCGGGGAAACGCGGGTATTACATACATTGGTTTTGAAATTAATACTTTATTTTTAGAGCCATTTTCGATTTACAGAAAATTTGGGCATTTGTGTACGGATTCTACTAGTAAGCTCGCCCTACCTCCCACTTTCTCTTACTACTAACCTCTTGCATTTGTGGGATGCATTTGTTACAATTGCTAGCCCAGGGTTGGTACATTATTATTAACTGTAGGTTAACATTAGGGTTCACTCAGCATTGTGCACTTGTATGGGTTTTGCCAAATGTATTAAATGCCATGCATCCACCATTACAGAGTCATACAGAAGAGTCTCATTGCCCTAAAAATCCCCTGAGCTCTCCCTATTTGTCTTTCCCTCTGTGCCTCGTAGCCCCTGGAAACCACTGGTCTTTTTCATGACTCTATTTTTGCCTTTTCCAGAATGTCCTGGAATTGGAATCATACAATTTCTAGACTTTTCAGTCTAGATCTTTTCACTTCAAAATGTGCACTTAAGCTTCCTCCTTATCTTTTCATGGCTTGATAGCTCATTTCTTAGCACCACTGCATATTCCGTTGTAGGGATGTTCTGATATTTTTAAAAACATTAAGACTGCCCTCCCCGCACTGGAATACCACCACACTATTTCCTTTTGTCTCTGACTATGTCAGCGATGTTTCTCTTTTAGAAAGTATTTCATGCATTCCTTGCTGGGAAACACTTCCTTCCGCCCAGCAGTTGTCACCATATGGTCCAGATAATGGCTTTCCATATCATTGGTCCATTTTTAAATTAAATCGTTTCTTCAGTTTTGGTCATAAGACCAATTACTGAACATTTACCTTTAGGTGGTCATTCATACCAATTCAGCACAAACCCAGCTACAAAGAACAACCCATTTATGTGGTTACTTAGCTGTCTCTCCAAATAGTGTAGTCAATGCTCCTGGGTAGAGGACTCTCCTTTCTCTTAGGGATGCCTCGCATGCCTCAAGTGTGTGGAGTGGGTTCGCTTTTCCATGCCCCTCCAGTGGCTGCATCCGGGGCAGGGCCCTGTCCAGCCTTCTCAGGCATCCCTTTCCCAGCCACCTCTTTCCTCACAGCAAATCTCTCTCTCTTCTCCGTATATTCATTTCTCACCTCTGTACGCGGACACCCTGTCCTGTGTACATACCTTCCTTCAGTACCATAATTTGACCGCATGCCTATCCCCTTTCAACGGTACGCTTCTTGGGGACTTACCTAAGTGTCGGTGCCTTACCTATTCTTGAATCCTTATAGTATAGTTTCTAGCACAAAGGAGGTGCTCAATTCATGGTTAATGAAACAAATATAGTGGTAAAGAAGGTAGAAAAAAAGGAAGATGAGCATGTAGAAGAGGAAAAAAAGGGGGGGGGCAGATAAAGAAAGAACAGCTTGTTCACCTGGAACAACAAAGAAAGAGCAAAACCAGAGGAACTTTGGTTGCTGATAAGGACAGGAAATAGCACAGTAAGAGTGCGCATAGCAGTATGTATTTTTATCTCCAAGCTTCTCTGCAATGTGTTTCATATTTAGAGCACATATCCAGCCTGCATCTGTTTCCAGAACTTGCTGCTAACAGTTAGTAATAATGCCAAAGCATACTTCAGGTCCAGCTTGCAACCAAGTGATCAAATAGAATTTTTTTTATTTCTAAATTAGAGCCTGACATTAATTATGGCCATCATGTAATAAAGTGTCAAAGTCTTTTCTGAGGAAACGATAGAAGTGATATCAACGGGGCTGTACACTGAAGCAAAACTCTTCCTCTAAAACCAAGCCAAAGATCTCGTTTTGACAATGCTCATTTCTCAAAGTCTTATCTTCAGGCTGTCCCCCCCCCCCCCCCCCCGTAAACTCCCCCACCCTCTCCCCTTTCTAGATCCTTGCTGTAAGATAGGGTTTTCTGTCACCTCGCCGTCCGGCTCATGGTCTCAGGCCCACTGCAGTTTCCCAGGGGCCCTCTGAATGGCAGAACCTGGAACCCAGCTCCTCTCTGAAGCGGCCTTGGCCGTTGGTGGCCACGCTGCCCTGTTTCTCACATCAGCCACTCTGTGAGGCTGCATGTCTTCCATTTTTTCCACTTTTACTGATTTTTTAGTCCCAGGTATTATCATTTATAGTTAATCCTGTCAACATTATCTTACTTAATCCCGGTAATAGTATCTCACTCTCAGGAACTTTGTGCATGTGTATAATGCCACCCAGTATATTAGTGGCTTCTCTCATTCCTTCCTACCTGGAAGGAATTTATTTTAATTCACTTCAATCATTTCAGGTCAGCTCAACAAATACTAACTCTACACCAGCAGTGAATAGAAGGGAACAGAAGATGTTCTCTCCCCTTCAGGAAGCTTTTCGTCTCCTGTAGGCAATGACATCTTGTAAATATGACGCAGTCACATGCCAGAATAGGCATACAATGCTCAGATTTTAGTGAAAGATGGTCTCTTTGCTCCGCTGCATAACTAACATAAAGCCTTCTCCTTTAAGAAATTTAAAAAAAAATCAATTCCATTCTGCTCAGATTATACTGAGTCTGAGTTGCTCCAACAATTACATTTTTCAACTGAAAGAAATATTACACTTGTTGACACGTGTGGTTTCATAATGTTTCTTAAGATATGACAAGGATATGTAAGATCTTATCTTTTCCCAGCGAGATTGAAAGCCCCTCCAGGCTAAGGGCCTGGCCCTCTAATCTTTGCTATGTGTCTGGGTGACTCCTAGTTTCAGGCTCTGCCTGTGGGTGCTCCCGGGAAGTGCTCGCATGCAGAGAAAGGCTGCCTGATAGAGCTGCTTGCTTCAGGATTACTTATGCTATGACCCATTGCGAGTAGGAGTTGGCTCGTAGATCTAGAAGTGGGACTGTGTAGGAGGCAAATGACAATGGCCATATACTTTAATTTTACATTCCATTACACAAATACATTCCTAGCAAGTTATTATAAAGTTTCCCCCTCTCCTTAAAGGGGAGCAACACCGTTAGCTCTATGTTATAACACACACATACACACACACACACACACACACACACACACATGTATGCATGTGTTCACCTCTTCACCACATTTAGAATGAGTACACATATAAATATTCTGGACAAGCCTATTACTTTCAGGAAATAGAACCATTGAAACCCCATGCCTTAGTACTATTTTGTTCCTTCATCGAGCATTGGTTTCTCAGGAAATAGTACTTGATTTCTGCTGAGTGAAAAGGGGACGAGAAGCTGCATGATTGTTTTGAGTTAGTTCTTAGGTTTGTTAATACGCACAAATGGTTATCCGGGGAAACTTAGAAACTTTGGAAGTGGTGACTAAACATGTAAAAATCATTTTTTATCATTAAAATCCTTTATGATGAAATTCGATGACAGCACTTTAATTTTAATTGCTCAAATTCAATTTTTGGATATTTTATTTTGAATAACTTGGAGTAATTTTCAGACTCTGTTTTCTGAAGAACCAGTAGAAAGACATATACCTTGTTTCCCTGAAAATAAAACAGTGTCTTATATTAATTTTTGCTCCCAAAGATGCGCTTGGTCTTATTTTCAGGGGATGTATTATATTTCCATGAAGTAGGTCTTATTTTTGGAGGATGTCTTATTTTCGGGGAAACACGGTATTATAAATTGAGTTAGAATTTAAGTGACCTGTTCTGAGGCACACCTAGGAACCCGCTTGACGAATTGTCTAAATTATTATTTTTGATGGGGCTCTGAAGACATCCCTATATCTTTAAATCCATGAAAGTAATGTAAAATGGAAATAAACTACTGCTCAGGCAACATTGTCCCTGAATATCTCAAAGGACAGACAATGTGACCAACTGGAAACAGAGCAGCTAAGCATGGCAGACGAGAATAAGACCAGGGTTTCTGCATCCCAAGTTCCCTGATCCCTCCCCATCCAACACAGTCACCATTCTAGCTAGTTTCCTATTATAATTACTAATAATGCAGTAGTTAATGGAATAATGGCAACAGATATAATGATGGTTATAACACTCCACTCTGTGCCAAGGAGAGGAGTGACTCATGATAAATCAATAAGAAACCCATTGATGTGGTCACAATAAAGCCATGCATAATTAAGAAGAACCCTTTCTAAATAAAAACTACAAAGGAAATAAAAACAGGCTTGAAAAAAAAAAAGTCTGATAATAATGTTGTGGTGCTCATCCTTAAAAAAAAAAAACCCACACAAACCTGTAAGCTCCCAACCTATACCTTAGGAAAACAGCATATTCTCAGTGTTGCTTGAAAGTGCTGTGGAATGTTGGCCAAAGGGCTCAAAAAAGGAAAGTTGACCCCCTGGCCAGTTGACAGAAGAAGTTAAAGTTGTTTTCTGCCCTTGGAAGTTGGTAGGTGTCACAGGTCCGGTACCTTGGGAGCAATCCTGAAGCATTGGCTTTTCTTGCATTCTGACAGTCTGTCTTTTAATTGGTGCATTTAGACCATTGACATTCAAAGTGCTTACTGACAGGGTTGGGTTAATATCTCACATATTTGTTACTGATTTCTATTTGTTGCCCTTGTTATTTACCCTGTTTTTCCTTCTATACTTTTGCATCCTTTGTGGTTTTAATGCTTTCTCAGCACATAAGTTATGCTCCTCTTTTAACCTTTTTTAGTGGTTGCCCTTGAGTTTGCAATATACATTTACAACTATTTCAAGTCTGCTCTCAAGAACACTACATATACCACATCATATACCTTATAAGCATCTGTGTGTAGGTTTTGTGTGGATATAAGGTTTCAGCTCCTTTGGGTAAATGCCAAGGAGAACACTCCCTGCATCACATGGTAAAAGTATAGTTAGTTTTGTAAGAAACTGACAAACTGTCTCCCAAAGTGGCTGTGCCATTCTGCATTGCCACCAGCAAGTAATGAGCTTTCCCATTGCTCCACATAATCTACGTGTCTTTATATTCAAAGTGGGTTTCTTGTAGACAGCATATAGTTGGGCCTTATGTTATGATATGGTGAAGAAGGAGTATTTAAGATGAGTTCTAACCATCTGTGACTTAATTGGTGCATTTAGACCTTTGATATAGTTGGATTGATTATCCCTTTGAAGGGTTAAGCAAACCTCAAATAACCTCTTTAATCCAGAAAATGATTGAAGCATTTAAATCAGGACATGAATCTCAATGGAGAATTGACCCCAACACTGATAAAAATAACAGTTGCTCAATAAACTTGTGTTGAATTAGTTTTGTTTATCAGAAAATTTTTCTTCTAAGATCCAGGCATATGGCACGATGACTAAACACTGGTTGAATCATTGGCATTGCTGGAAATAGTGCTTGGCTGGGAACTGAGGAGCCTGCCATCTAATTTTGATGTTCTTGAGCCTGTCACTTGATAATTTCTGTGGGTCTAGTTTCATCAGGTGTGAAATGAGTTAGTTGGGCTACATGTTCTCCAAAGTACATCATAAGCATTGAACATCTATGAATCTAAAGTAAGGCCGGAAAGGGTAAGTTTTCTCAGAGAAAGCTTCTGTAATCACCACAGCAGAAAACCAAATGCAGATTCTCGATAAATTCTTTTTTATAATAAGAATAAAGGCTATTATGAACTAACTAGAAGCCTGGTATATGAAATTCATGCCAGGCTTGAATTCATGGGGAAGGGAGTGTCCCTCAGCCCAGCCTACATACTCTCCAATCTGGGACTCCTTCGGTTTAAAAACTGGCAGTCAGACAGCCCTCTCACAATCTGAGACTGCTGGCTTCCAATTGCTCACTTGCCTGCCAGTCTGATCGCCCCCTAACCACTCCCCTGCCAGCCTGATTGATGCCTAACTGTTCCCCTGCCAGCCCGATTGCCCCCAACTGCCCTGCCCTGCTAGCCTGATTGCCCCCAAATGCCCTCCCCTGTAGGCCAGGTCATCCCCAAATGCCCTTCCTTGCTAGTCCGGTTGCCCCCAACTGCCCTCCCCTGCCAACCATCTTGTGGTGGCCATCTTGTGATCACGTGGGGACGGCCATCTTGTGCAAGGGCGTGACAGTCAATTTGGATATTACCTCTTTATTATATATGATAGGAACAACTACTATAGATTTTAAGAAAAGCTTTGTCTTGTTTGCTTCAATTGATTCTGATGAGAAGCAACCTAAGCTCAGATGAGTTAATGCCTAAGAACCAAGCACTTAGACCATGACGACAGCTGAACTTCTGTCCAAGGTGAAGCCTTATGTGTGTGCATATGTGTCAGAGTCTGCACTCAGATTGGAGGACCCCAGCTTTATTTAATATTACAGAACTTTATTTATTGACATTTTACATGCCCTTGCATAGTTTTTTGTTACTTATCTGTTACACCCTTTTTACCTAGAAATGTTTATCATGGAATGTAATTTCTCTAACTGAAGCAATGAGAATCTTATAAGCTAAAGGTTACTAAAACAAAAGAACTGATGATTTTTGTTAACAATAGATTAAATAGGATCAGAGGACCAGACTTTACATATTAAATATATTTAGAGAAAATATGAGTGGAATCGTAACCAAGTTCCCTTTAGTGAAACATTGTTGCCATAGTATTTTATGACCACGTGATAAAAATCTTTATTAATACAAATTATTACAAACATTAAGTCAGCTCCTTTATTGAGACTGTTCTAGTCACCAGAGAAATAGCAATGAAGGAGACCAAAAGGCTCAGGGGCTTTTCCTATTGGCATATGGGAGTCATTGAACACAGTCTTTGCAGCCAGATTCCCTGGGTTTTAACCTAGGCCTCTTCACTCACTAGCTTTGTGATCTTGTGTATTCTACTTAGCTTGTCTGTACCACAATTGCTTCGCCTATAAAATGGGCTAATAATAATACCACCAGCCTCAAAAGGTTGTTTGAGGACTAAGGGAGGATTAATATACTCAAAGCCCTTAGACTAATGCCTGGTACTCAGTAAATGTTAGCTACTATTGGGGGAAGGTAGGCATTTGAAAATAAGAAAATATGAGTTAGTAGGGATACGTACTGTGAAGAAAAGTAAAATAGTGTGATGTGATGAGGAAGAAACATGTTAGCTGAGATCCAAATAGCAGGGAGTTGGCCCTGTGGAGATCATTCTAGGCCGCGGGGAAGGCCAGTGCAAGGGCCCTGCGGTGGGAAGAAGGATACCCAACGGCTGGAGTGCACAGAGGATGAGAGGAAGCGGAGAAGTAGCCGGCTCCAGGTCACCCGGGGCCTCTACTGGTCAGGGCTGGACGTTTGGATTTGCTGGTGCATACAGTGATAGGTCATTGGCAGATTTTAAGCAGGGTAACGATATAAGTGGATTTCTATTTTCAAAGGATGTCTCTGGCTGTTTGGGGGAGAATTGAGCAAGAGGGTGAGGGAGGAAGCAAGAATGTGGCTAGGTGGCTGTGGCGGTCACCCTGGTGAGAGGATGGTGCCTTGTGCTTGCCTGCGAGTGGGGGGATGGAGGCTCTGGATGGGAGAGGGTGTTTTTCCTGTATCGTCAACCTGTGTTAATGATGCTTTCCCCCAATGGTTAGTTTCCTTTGAAAGGAATAATATTGCATCTTATAAGTTTTTAGTTCATGTTTAAACATTGTTTCTATGCCCCGTAATGAGGTGGTAATTCAGGAACTGCTTGATTTATTAAATGAATACAGAACCAATAATCTGGAAAATTTCAAGCCAGAAATCCATTTTGAGAGCTGAAGTGCTTGGCTTGGCTGTTTCCATTGACACGTTAATCTGATTATTTCCGGTAGCGCCCCTTCCTTGGCATTGTGCAAACCTAGACGGCAGTGCGGTGAAGCCCAATGATGGGATTAATCTGGGCGATTGACCCGCATTATATGCTCCTCTCATCCTCTCAACATGTAGGTAGCTTGTTTTTGTGCCTTTCACACACTGGGTACACACCCATCCCTTTTACTGCTTTCAAGACGGAAAAATGAAAATCACTAGATTGCTATCACCAAGCTGGCTACACAGGTGCTCGTTAGCTGATCAGACCTGGAAGTGTGTGGCAACAGCCTTGAAGTGAGAAGACTCCTGGGCTAAGGGCTAGCGGTTAGTTACAAAGGGCTGGCACGCCCACACCCTACATTTGAGAAAAGTAAAGCCAGGGGAGGCACCAGCCTCGTCCTCCCTGTGAATGGAGCTCACCCCCAGGACAGCTGCTTCCCAGAGGACTGAGCACTGGGGCATATCTTAAACTGGAAAGAACTTCAGTTGCTAAGGGATGAGAAGCTTGTCCTAAGCAGAATCTCACAAATGCAAACCAAGGTTAAGGGAGGAAGCGTTAAATAGCTGAGACTGTTGTATGACTATCACTCCCTTCTTAGATCCTTTATCTGTGCCTTAATAAGAAATTTCCCCCCTCCCCAAAACCTTCCATTTGTGGCTCTAGAAATCAGCTCCGAGATCTTCTGAAGCTGTGAGCAGTTCTTGTATTTCCTGTTTGAAAGTTACTAAAGCCCCGTTTCCCGTGGACCCAGCTTCCCCTTTTCCCTGGTATCCCGAGATGCAGAGGTACCCATACTGCAAACAGTTACAAACATCTGTTTGTTGGTTTTCAGTCAGCGTCTGGGTGCACACTGCTCAGTAAGTGATCTACTTACTTTACTTCATGGATTTATTTTGAGTTTGGAAGCTCAAGCAAAGAACTCATAGTAAAGTACCATTCACAGGTGTCGGCATCTCCTAGGTTGGGAAATCTAGAATGGTTGCCAGGGAAACCTCTGTAGACTGGAGTTCTGGATAACGGTTTGTTGTTTCTTTGGCTTTCAAACTAGTTTCCACCGTTCTCTCTGGCTTTGCCATTTAGAATGGAACAGTGACGGAGAATAGAGTCACCACCTTCCGTGCCAGTGGGATGCAAACTAGGGTGAGAAATAACAGATAACAGCCCACTGTAAAAAAAACAATAGCCACCTTGATGGGCATAAAATATAAAGCTAGTGCACTGGAAAGAGGGGAGTTTGCTCCCCAGGATCCAAGAGACCTGACTCCTGATGGGCAAGATGTGTGTACTAATTTTCCTCCACTTCACACGAGGGGGTCCTCATACTCACGGTCCCGTCCAATCCGAAGGCTGTGGTATGTCCTTTTTCACAACACCCCTGCAGTACGATACTGAAAGTCACCGCAAAAGTGGGTAAGGAAACAGATAACGAGGCCTATATTTAGGGACCTTAGAACTAGAAAACTGGGGATGTGGTTATGTTTCAGCCCGCGCACGCGCAGGCCCTCCAGGCTGGTGTTGGAAGCGCCAGCCTGGGCGAAGAGCAGCTTCATGCCAGGGCCCTGCGATGGCCAAGCTGCGCCCGCGCCCTGCTCTCCTTTGCCATCTCCCTGGTGCCTAGAAGAGAAAAAACGATTTCACCAAAGTGAACCTCACCCTGCCAACATTTTCGTAAAAAGGTCAACTTCCACATGGCAAATTACAGAACTTCTAGATGGAAGTTGGAAAAGAATATTTCTAAAAGTTTATAGAAGTCGAGTAATCAGCACCACGTTGGGATTAGAATAAGCCAGTACCACCTTGGGAGTATATAGAAGGCAACTGGAGCCATTCAGAGTCGGGTTAGAGAAAAATATGGCAAGGAAGTAAGCTCTAACAAACAAGTTAGCTCCCAGGGAAACAGAGGAGAGGGAAGAGACGTGGACAAGCACAGTCTGTGAGTGAGGACTCTGGTCCCCACAGCCTCACGCAGGATGTGAGGAGGCGAGTGGCCAGGGCAGGTAGTAGGTGAGGTGGGAGCGCCGGCAGGTCAGATGGCTGTCCTCAGAGGACGTTAGCCACGAAAGGTGGAGACTCGGCAGGGGCGACAGAACATGAGAAGAAAAGCTGAAGACACCAGAAAGAAGAAGGAGTCCTTGGGAGAACCTGGAACTCTTGTTCTGCTGTAAGTCAGGAGCTCCAGGCAGTGGGGATGGAGAAGATCCAGGACACCCCACTCATCTGTAACAGTGGCTTTTCAGACGGCAGGAATCACTGAAAGCTTCCAGATAACGGACTCAATGTTGGGACCTCAGACAAATTAAGAAAATGGGGAAAGAATTGTAACAACTAAGTCCAAAGAAGATAGGAAATAAAAGCGTAGCAAAACTTGGCATGAATAATTATATTATACATTCATAATTATATTTAGATAGTGGTCTAAGTGTACTAAAAACACTTTCGCAGACATTGGCTCATGTAATCATCACAACAGCTCACTGAAGTATAGATATCAGTACAGTCCCTATTTTCCTGGTAAAAAAATTAGGGTTCAGACTCATTCAGAGACTTGTTCTAGGTCACTGGGAGAGAAAGGAGAGGAAAGGATCAACCCCAAGTCTTGCAGCTCCCACTCTGATTTGTCAGGGGAGACTCCCTACCACAACAGGACTCTCCTGCGGCAGCCTGTGGGTGTCATCCTCTGAGGGACTTTTGTCACATTCATCTTTCTGGGCTGCACTCAGGGATATAACCCCAGCAATTTCCACGAAGCATCCAGTGCCCTTGCTTGATGCAGGTCAGAGTCACAAAAATAAGGTAACATTCAATGAGTTTCTACCAGAAATAAGGGTAGAAAAAAATTCATCACCTAATTTTAGAAAACAAAATTTTATTCTAGAGGTTAAGAGTGCATATTTATGAAATCTTAGAACCTCATAGTATGTATTGTTATACATAGGCATGGAGCCTTAAGCTACTTAAACTATGCATCACACTATAGCCTATCCTGCAAGAGTTGGGAAGGTTGATATAAAATGTTATTAATTTTAACTTCAGATAGTTCAGATCAGAACAATTTGTTTAAAAGAATATAGAACAAATAAGTAGACAACATCAAATCTCATATTTAATATGTGAGCCTAACGCTAGTCTGAGTCCCCTTTACTGCTAAATTGAATGCTGTAAACCTTTCTAAAAAGCTAATAGTGTTTCTCTTTCCTTTTGGCCTCTGTGTAAACTCGTTAATGATTCTATTTTTTTTTTATTCTGTGGAAAAGATAATCTAAATATTCTGATTGATATTTTCTCTGTAGAGAGAAAACCTGGGAATATTTTTCAAAGTGGACATACCTCCTTTTTGAAAACTGTATTACTGTATTGTGATGAATGGGCACTGTCCTTAAGTGGGACGGTATTTCTAGTGGAATTTTCGAAGATATATTGGGAATCCTCAAGGTTGTATGTATGTAGCAGAATCAGAACTTTGGAACTGGAAACCTGTGGGGGTGAGTTAGTCACATTCCGACATTTTACTGCGGAGGCGTGTGTGAGACAGGGAGTGGAAGGGACCCGACCACGATCCCCCTGCTAGTTGGGGGCAGCACTGTGACCAGATCCCACATCCCCGATGGCTGGTCCAATGCCCTTGGACCATTTTCTCCTGCGATAGTTCTAATAGGCTTCTGGCATTTTTGTTGTTGTTATTTCTATACATACCATTGTCACCTGAAGAAGAAAAAACTACCCCCGAATGACCTCCTCCTCCTTATCCATGCCTTTCCTCTATTCATCCTAAAATCATCTCCCCTGACCAGTCACCAGCTGTTTGGTCCACATCTGGCGTGGACCCTGTGGACAGTATTCTCAGGCTGGGAAAACGGGGCTTGGGTTGGTCTATAGCAGACAGAGAACTTAGCCTGCTACTGGGTGCTTGTCCACAGCACACTCAGTCCTTCCCCTTTCGTGTTTTTGTTGTTGTTGTTTTTTTGGTCATCAAAACAAGTAGCTCTTCTGGGATACCTTATACACAATTAGGTGTGTCTGTTTACATTGAGAAACAGGGCTTCGTGTCCCAGAGACATACAAGGAGCCTGGGAGCAGCCACAAACAGATGTTGAAAATGTCCACTGTGACTGGTTTATCCCTATAGCACCAGGAAGCAGCGTTGAGGATGCAGCCCTCTGAGGGGGTGAGTGTGTGTATTGAGAGGGGAATGTTACCCAGCAGAGTAGAAAGTGAAAGAAGCCCACCCCCCCCCCTTTTTTTTTCTTCCTTCAGATTTTCTCTAGTATTTATCTCCTTCAACGAGGAAAAGTTCACTATTTGGCTTTGGCTGTTTGAAGGCTTTTGCCAAACGCTTAACAATCTGTAGGGTTTGATTTCGCTCAAAAGAACTCACTCTGAGAACAAGGCTCTATGTAACTAAGATGTGTTTGTTTTTGTTTAAATCACTCAGAAAAGAAATCATCTCTTGTCCATTGTTAAAAGAGAGGTTTCAATCAAAGGAAAATTCTACATATTCTAAAATATACAAACAGTTCTTTGAAATCGATGCCAAATCAAACTCAGAAAGGGACATTTTCCTTGCAGAAGTTTTCAGTTAATTTCGTGTGCGAGGCTCGAGTGGAAAAACTCTGCGACTGTCAGAGAACGGGTAACTACAACACTGCACTGAGTCTCGGAAGTTACATAGGAGAATTGTGTCAGGATAGTACGAAGACTCTTGTACATGGCTTCAGGCTAAATCCTAACCAGATAGAAAAATAAAGTGAGTCATTTTTTCAGTTCTCTCAACGGTAGTAGATTGGTTTCTGATGTTACTGGATCTGCCTCCAATGTGAGAAGGCAGGCCAGTCCTCACTGTTCTATTCAATGAAAATGTCCCCTGTTGTTAAAGAAATACCACCCCTTTCCCTATCTAAACTTCCATTAGGACGAACAGTAGTAGGTGCAAAGGAGAAAAGCCTAGTGGGGAAAAGGAACACAAATTAGGAAACCCAGCAGTGGAATTTCAGCTCTGCCACTCATTGGCTGTGTCCTTGAGACAGCCATTCTTTCCTTGACCTGACTACACATCCAGTTGGTACCTGTCCTGCCTACCTCACAGGCTTTCTGTGAAGGGAAAAAACAGTGACAAATTAAAAACCAATATGTAAATTTGAGACTTGAAATTCTATTATTGTTCTTAAGAATCCATGTTGATGTGAGACAGAATAGTTTGCTTGGGACTGAAAAAAAAATCCAGAAAAAGTTTTTGTTTATAAGATAAAGGAATAAACCAGGGAATGGGTAGATTAAGAGACACATCCAAGCCCGGCTGGCGTGGCTCGGTCATTGAGTGTCGACCTATGAACCAGGAGGTCAGGGTTCCATTCCCGATTGGGGCACATGCCTGGGTTGCGTGCTCAATCCCCAGTGTGGGGCATGCAGGAGGCAGCTGATCAATGATTCTCTCTCATTGTTGATGTTTCTATCTCTGTCCCCCTCTCGTTTCCTTTTTGAAATCAATAAAAATGTATTTTTTTTAAAAAAAGAAAGAAAGAGACATCCAAGAACTAGTGATCAGAGCAGAGCTGTAAATCTGGAATTAATGAGAGCCCTTTCGGTCCAGGTAAACAGGGATGGGTAGGTCAGCAAAGCAGTTGGCTTGAAGGTGAGACAGAGTTAGGGATTCCCATCCCTTTTTACACACACACACACACACACACACACACACACACACTTCAGTACTTCCTGTGTGTCCCTCTGAAAGGGACTGCAGTGCATTTAAAGATGTGTAGGACAGAATTCCTCTTGTTAAGGAAGTTGTAGGCTAGTAGAAGTGATAAGGTGATTGTAATGTGTACATGCTTATGAGAGACACAAATGAAGAACTAATGCCGAGGAAGGAGAGGTGACTGTGGGCAAAAACTCTCAAGCAGAGTGAAATCGATTTTAAAGACTGCTTAGAAGGTCAAGGGCCGAGAGAAGACTGCAAACCACTGAGGCAAGAAGGTGGGAGCACAAAACACGGAAAAAGGTCCAGTTTGACTGGACAGTAAGGTTCATGAAGGAGTAGAGTGAGAGATGAGAATGGAAAGGTAAGTTGGGGCAAGATTATTGTTCCAGCAAACGTTCGTTGAGTGCCTACTAAGAGATCTAGAAATGTGCCCATCCCTGAAAAATAGCATGACACGCAGTCTCAGAACAGGTAGGCAGTCATGAACAAGGAAATCCCAAGGAACCAGGAAGCTGGATGAGACAAGGATTCAGGAACCCAGATAAGCCATCTGGACAGAAGAGGCAGCACACAAACACAAAGTGGATCTTGATTCTAAGGCAACCTTCTGTCATAACCAGGAAGCCTCTCCTCATATTTTCCTCCTGGGCCAGGAACCAATCCCAGGGCATGATCAGCCCAGGCCTTCATTGGGGAGCAGGTAAGTGGATACATCTGACCATAGAGGGAGAAAGAGCAAAGAGAAGGATAGGAGCTGGCAGGAGACAGCACGAGGCTAAAATCTATGGCTTTGATCCTAGGTTAAAATGGATTGTGTTAGGACTGGGATAGCCAAGCCTCTTGGAGCTAGCCAACTTAGAGAGATGGAACAGCATTTTGGTAATCTTGTTCAAGTTCTGTGTCTTGGGGCATTGGGTGGTTTGAGTCACGTGCTTTAAGGTCCAGTATGGTCTCAGGGCTGTTGGACCACACCAGGGTGCTAAGCCTTTGAAGGAGAATCCTATTTGAAAACTGTCCCTCAAGCTTGCCAGGTTTTGTTTTTGTGGGTTTTTTTTTTAAAGATATATTTTATTGATTTTTTTTATAGAAAGAGAGAGGGATAGAGAGTTAGACACATCAATGAGAGAGAAACATCAATCAGCTGCCTCTTACACACCTTCTACTGGGGATGTGCCCGCAAACAAGGTACATGCCCTTGACAGGAATTGAACCTGGGACCTTTCAGTCCGTAGGCCAACACTCTATCCACTGAGCCAAACCAGTTAGGGCCAGGTTTTGAGAGATAGTGCCTTGGGGGCAGCTGCTGCCTGGAGCCACTCCTCCTTTTCCTGGGCCTCTCAGGATCAGTGCTACACTCTGTCACTGGGATGGTCTGAGACTGGATCTGTGCTAGATTTAAAGGAGTAGGTCTGTTCCTACTTTAAGACGTGGAGAATTGAGGCTCCATCTGGAAACACAAGCGTGTGCATTCACACTGTGGTGGGATGTGGCCTCCGTGGGGGTGGTTTGCTCCTTTCCCCGCCGCAGCAGGCAGATGAGTTTGGCTGAGCCTGGAACTGGGTATGTGGGGCTAATTGGGAATTACAGGATTCGGAGTCTCCTGTCTTTTCTCGTTTGGACCCAATCTTTTCAGTTTCCTTCTTCTCAGACTCTACTTGTGCCAGGAACAAGGAATGCCCTTTCGAGATGGAGGTGTTTGCTATTTTCTGTGTACTTTTCCCAGCCCCTTACGAGATTTGCTTAAGATCACTCAGAACATCCGTGGTAAGACAGTTTGAGAATTCCAGGGCATGGCAGATCCCTGGCACTCAGCCTCCTCATTCCACAGCCCATCTCCATCTCCAGAGCTGCCCCTGAGAAGTGACCAGAACCCTTTGGTCGTTCCCGTCTAGGCAGACATGGCCAATCTGTTAGAATCTGCCAGAGAAGGGCACTCAGTCTGACACAGTGGAGGAGACTGTGGCCGTTGAGCCCTACTCAGTGGGTCAATGACACTGTCTACCTCACTGGCTGTGATGAGGACTTGACGCTGTGATGAGTGTTTGGATAAAGATCCTCTGTAGACGGGAGCCATTGCATCTCCATTGTTTGGTTAGCCACTCTTTCCTCTGAGTAAACCTGTAACGCGCTGGGAGACTGTGAATATTAAAGCACTGCAGGCGTCCTACGCTTGTTAAGCAATAGCCAGTCCTGGTTCCCAGCCCACCAGCAAGCAACCTCGAGTCAGAACATTCCTAAACAATGGGTTTAGGCTCGCTACCAAGCTTGAAAGAAGCACTCCTCAGATTTTTCCACTGAAGAACCCCAAAGGCAAAGCGGACTCCACGGCTCCTTTGCTGCTCCCGCTCTCCCAATCTTCTGACATAACCCCAGACAACCCCAGCTTCCGCACGGTGAGCATTTTCAAGCCTCGGGTTTTATCTTAAAATTTATTTTAAAATTCATGTGAATTTTTACCCCCCTTATAGGCCAGTGTTTTTGTATGTAATATAAAAACAATGTTTTAACTTACTAATATCAGTGAAACATCCCTCTTTAAAAAAACCTCCCCCATTTGTTCCCTTCCTGCATTTCATGCCCTCCCATCACCTAGCCTGCGGTGTCTGATATATAACATCTCAACCAGTTCATAAATTTATGCTTTTAATATAGTCTGAGTTACCACTAGCGCAGGCCACAGGAAAATACCAGGCTATCCCTTCTGCGTTCGAGCTTTTTTGAAAGATTTACTTAGGAACAATTTATCATTGAGTTGCAATTTTTAAAATAATCTTAATTGGCCACATATGTTATCAGATAGGCGCCGGTCCTCTAGCCTCCGCCTCCCTCCCAATTGCCCCGCCTCCCCATGTGCGCATGCGCGCAGCGTTCTGCCAGGATGTCAGAAAATTCATCCACTCCAGGCAGATACCATCCCAGGAGAGCCTCCTCCCATTTGAAGATGAGATTACTGATGTGAAGGCTGTTATTTTTTAGGAGAGATAGACTACTGCTTTTAAACGTCTTTCCCTCCTTTTCCCAGTTCCTCCTTTCTTGATTGTGGCTCCATGTTTTGGTAGCCATAAGTCATTAGTGGTTTTTAATTTCTCTGAAACTGAAATAAGGTCTGAAAGGGTGGATTTGTCCCTTTTTTCTTCCTTTTTCCTTTTTTTTTTTTTTCCTGGCTAATCGGAGGAACGCAACCACATCTGAAGCCACTTGGCTCATTATGAATTTCATGGAAACTGATTCTCTGAAAGTGTTTCCATATGTGTGTTCCCAATATATCCCATCCTCTCTAAATGGGAGCACAGACGTGTGCATGGGCTGGAAATGGCTTCAGGATGTGACAGAGCAGTCATATGACCGCCGCGGCACCGTGGGTGGCCTCTTCTGAAAGACACGGTGTCCTGGGTGCTGGCCTCCTTCCTGCAGCGGATCTGGTTTCAAAGACTATCCACCCTTCCGAGCCTTTAAAAAGTTCTTAATCAAGGCCTCGCAAGAAGATCTCTCTCATTTTCCTCCGTTTCTCCCCCCACCCACAAACCTTGGTTTCTTCCTTCTCTCTTACTCTCCCTCTGAACACACACACACACACACACACACACACACACACACTCACACTCACACCTCTTCCACCGCCTGCCTCCTTTCCCTTCACAAAGAGGAAATGTATTATTCCAACAATATCCCCAAAATTTGGGAGAGTTTAAGGAATGGTTGAAGTTTCCGAAAACTGGCAGGTTGCTGGGTGCCCCCGCCCCTTTCCTTCAGCATAGCATACTTTCTTAGCCTTGGGATCAGCTGGTCTTTCAGAATTTGTGAGCATGCAGTGGAAAAGTACAATTCATTACAACACGGAAAATAAATATTTATACTGGATAGTCAAGGCGCTTTTCCACTCTTTTGCAAAAACGATGGAGTTTGCTAGTCTCATCTTTCATTATCTTAAAAATTAATTTCAGATTCTCATTTTGCTGGTTTCTTCTCCATCACATGACCCATTACATTTCTCCCATATAAGATATATTTTCCAGTTATTATCTAGTGAAATTAAAAGTAAAACTAAAATTTATTGATAGATACCTGATCATTTTAGTGTAAGGAGACAAATTCAGGGAAATTAAGAAATCGATGTAAAATCCCTTAAAACCTCAATGTAGAAGATGCAACGGAATGGTCTGCATATGGTCTAAGATTGATTTTGGATAATGTTTACATAGCACTTCTGCTCTGTCATGTTGCCTGCTTTGAGACTATGCTAGTCATTTATTCGTTTAGCACTTTTTTTTAAGAACCCATCTTTTCTCAGCACCACGCTATGTAATCGTAGCATCAAAAAGGACACGAGGTTCTTATTCTTAATTTGCTTTCCTTTAGCTGGAAAATGAAAATACTTATTTAAAACCAATGACAACTCCTTAAAATGCACAGAGAGGTCAACTTTAGGTCATAAATATTCAAGATGCAAATGATAAAGAAAAGATGGTGAGAATGTGTGTGCCTGGGAAGTCCTTGTGTAGTGGTGAGATCTAAAGACTAGGCATACTTACTTGGTCTGAGAGAGAGAAGAGAGGTAGCGGGAGCTGCAGAGAGCACGAACCCAGTTCCAGGGGTGTCCTGAGTACGTGGCCTGCCATCAAGAGGGGTTCACTCTGAGGAGCAGTGGGGCATGACCTTGGTAAAGGAGGACAGAGGAATACACCAATAGCCTCTTTATTTTTGGCAGAGTTGCTGAGTCATGCCCGTGAGAAGTGGCTGGCCTGTGCTGGTTGGGGTGACACCCTCCGGTTTTAAGGCTCTGTTACCTGTGTGGCCTGGAAAGGTAGTGTAAGTGGGAGTGTTCCCCTCCCAGGTGTGTTTTCACCAATGCAGATCTAAGGAAAGCCGGGGAGCTGCTCCTCCCCCTCCCCCCATCACGCTGTGGCCAGCCGCAGAGGTGGAGTGGAATGCTCCCACCTCGGGTAGAACCACGTTTTAATCTTGTAACGCCATATCTCCATTTATTCATCTACAAAGGCCATCTGTGACTCCTGACAATTCGTACACACCAGCTCTACACAGTAGTCTAGAAATTCATGCAGCACGTGAGCATTACCCTCGGTTATCTCACCACCTACTCCAAACGTTAAGTAATAAGACGACGGCAGCCTCAGGGATTACCCTAGGGCCCCGTGGGCGAGTGTGCTCACTAACTTGCCTGTGGGCCATGCATGTCTGGCCTGGCCTTCTTCCTCCTTCATGTCTTCTCCCCATGGTTCCTCAGGGTAGACTTACACACAGATACAGACTCTAAGGAGATTGGGGACAACACCAGAGGCATCTGTCTGTTCACCACTGGCAACTGCCATGTGTGGGCCCCCTTGTGAAACATGAGGTCCCGTGACATAGCGATGCCTGGGAAGAGCTTTGAACACTCTTTAGAGAGAATTTCACACAATTTTATGGGTATGGAATGGTATTCAGGTTTGATGCCATCATTGCTTAATTCTTATATTCATTTTTAATGTTTCAAAAATGTACCAGTTATCATACAGAGTTCCTGGTGCCCAATTCACGTATTCATTCTTATATCTCTCCACTCCTACATCAAATTAAAAATGACTGTAAGCTCTTCAAATATAGAAGATTCTGAGGGATAGGAGAAGAAAGTAAATCATGACCATGACCATCCAGAGCTTGCTTTGCAGTTGGAGAGAACAGGCTAAGAAGCAGCTAATAATTCAGTACAGTATTGACGAAGAGCCCAAAAGAATGATATGGAAAGTAAATGCTATTGGAACAGGAGTGAAATAGGAAATCATATAACAGAGCAGTTGTGGAGGGGGGCAGCCAAAAGGGGGGATGGGGAAGGGAAAAAAGATTCTTAGAGGAGAGCAGCCCTGGAGAGCTTGTGTAGTATGTGTTCCAGTAGAAAGAACACCGTGAGGGGGTTTCATAAAAAGTACTTGGACTTTATTTGAGATTGGTTGGATCAATAGCTCCTGTCATTCAAAAGGCCCCAATGAAGCTCTGAAGCTCACACCTCATTGCTGAGAAGTATGATGGCTTCTCATGATATACATTTATACCCTGTGTTAAACAAGCCGGGCAGACAACTCTAAATATGCCAACAGATGTCCAGCCTGGATTTAGGTCCCTTTTTCTTTTCCTCGGCCTGACCTTCCTCCTCAGCTGGGATGTGTAATTCCACTGTTTGCAGGGCATGAGACACCGCACAGTGTTTCCTAGCTGACAGCCTCAAATGGCGAGTACCCAGTCTGTTATTTAAAAAAACAATAACTATTTCCTTTCATTTTAGAGATCTCCTTGCTCATTTTCAACCAACCATTATTTATTGAGGACCTAAAGGAGAAAATGTATGTAAAAATGCTAGGTAAAGGCTTGGAAACATCAAGTATTGTATTGTTAGTAAGCATGAAGGAGAGATAAACAAGGCTTCTGATCTCTGCCCTCCAGCCCACTCTTCAGTTACGACTTAAGCGTGACCCGGGCAAGATCGCTGGCATTAACAAGCAGTGTGTGAGAGACGCTGAGTGGGGAGTTGCAGGCGACGAGTATTAAAGATCAGAGGTTCTCTTTTATCTTCCCTTATCTTGCTTTTCTTTGAAGACCCAAGAAACCTGGTTGGGAAAAGAGAAGCTATTTCCTTTTTACCCATAGATCGTGGGTGGGGGGGAGGGGAAATACATATATATATTTTTATTTTTAACATTACTTTTATTTTTATTTGTGTGCCATGGGCATCTCATTAAACTATTCTTCCCCCTGTATATGAGGTTGTGAAAAGCTTTTGCTGCTGCTGCTATTTGAATGAGCAAGGTTTTTTCATCTGTGTTTGTGATAGCTACATTCATTTGCAAGCTGTCTGACTATGGCTAGGGGTGCAGATAGCAGGTCTGGACTGAAATGTATCTGTAGGAAGCCAGCAGGTCCTTAGGGAATTATACCCTTGACCTTGGTCTCATTCACATTATGTCATGAGCAACTGAACTAATTGCTCACTGTTGAGTAGGTTAGATCAACAACAGGGCTTAAAAGAGTTCTTAATAGTATTCCAACGACCATAACTCTCATTGGGCCAATATATAGGCACCAGAAGAGCCTACTTAAATATTTTCAGGCGAATGTACTTATGCAAAGAGACTTTTAAGGCAGGAAATATATATATGCATCAGTGATTGTGTCAACCAGATTCCTTCAGGACAAATGAGATTCCAAAGAGGTTAGAAGTCAAAGAGGTCTGGCTAGTTTGTGGCTCAGTCTCTCTTAAACTGCTTGATTTTGTAGAATAAATGGCTTCCCTTCTCTGGACCTTCCCTTTCCTATTTATCTATGGGTTAGATTAGGATGATCTACACAGTAGATGAGAAATTTGAGTTTTTCTATCAGATCCCCCCAATCGTCAGGGGAAGGTAAGACATAGTCTGGAGACATAGCCCAAAACTTCACAAGTGCAAAGGATTTTTTTTTCGTTCAAGTCATATTTTGTCTGTTTAAAAATTCACTCAGGTGTTGCTTTTAGTCCATATCATAGCCATGTTTGTTGTACGGTCTACCCTGACTCCAGGTGGCCTAAAACCAGCGTATGGGGAAGATGTTGCATGTTTATCATGGGTACCAAGTAACTTCTGGCAGCACTGGCTTCATTTGATCAGTGGGTTGCAGTCAGGAGTTTACACTTCCCCGGGGAGCTCAGAGGCTACAGGGCACATCGCTGGGGCGGCTCCTGAGGCTTGGTCTCACATTCATAAAGTTAGACTGGGGTAACAGTACATTCCAGACTCTCCAGGCTTTCATCTTGATCCTTTTAACAAACAGATTCATGTGGGTTATTTTTAGTTTCACTGATATAATGTCTAGGACTATTTTTTAAATTTGTCGTTGAAATGTGGCTAGTTACACAATAATAAATAATTGGGACACGGCATCAAAATAACCCAAGAAGGCTGTCTAAAAGAATACTTGCCTTCATATACAAAACAGAAATTAGAAGTAGAGATGGAACTCTATTCAATGAAAGAAAAATTAGTGATGTCATTTGCTCCTGCAAGTTATTATAAATAAATTGAAAAGGAGGAAAGGGTTTATGTTGTTTCCATCGCCCCATCATAGATTATTATAAGGCAGCAATTTTGGACCTTTTTCATCTCATGGCACACATAAACTAATTACTAAAATTCTGTGGCACACCAAAAAAATATATTTTTTGCCGATCTGACAAAAAAAAAAAGTATGATTTTGATTCATTCACACCGGACAGCTATTGTTGTGTTGGCTGTTGTCATTTTAAAAATATATATTTTATTGTTTATTTACAGAGGGGAAGAGATAGAGTTAGAAACATCTATCAGAATCATTGATCAGCTGCCTCTTGCACATCCCCTACCGGGGATGTGCCTGCAACCAAGGTACAATGCCCTTGACCGGAATCGAACCTGGGACCTTTCAGTCCGCAGGCCAACGCTCTATCCACTGAGCCAAACTGGTTCTGGCAACTGTTGTCATTTTTTTTTTTATTTGACAGAACTCACAGAAAAAAGGTCAGTGCCCCTGACTAAATAGTCAGGTATTGCATATCTTAAAAATTGTTGCATCATGCTGGTTGAAAATTGCTGATGTATGTAAGAGATCTCATATGATACTATGTTCTTCCTACAGAACACATTGCAGCATGTTTCAGAAACATTTCTTGTAAACACAAAATGACTAAGCGACTTCCAGAAAATTCCATTTTTTGTAAGTTATAAAAATTACTGTGTAATTTATTTAATGTTCACATTAGCTCTCTTTGCCCAGAAGGAGTTACTGCTCAAAACCTTACGGTCTCTCCAGGGACCAAAAATGATTGGTCAAAATTCTGTAAACCCAGCAGAAATTTGTTGCATTGTTTCCTATAAACCACAACCAGAGCTCATTAATTGGAAAAATGAATGTCCATTTGCATTAGCTGGCATCAATAAACTGAAAAAGTGCAGCAATCCTGGCATGCTACGGATAATAAAAACATCAGCAGCATGTATCAGGTGAAATAGGAAAGGTGGAGGGATAAATTCAAAACCATATTGGAGTTTACTGGCAGGGCCCCACATAAAGGGTTTTAATAAGGCTTCTGCATCAAAACAAGGGAAACCACATGGAATTTTAATTATGACTACAGTATACTTTAAGTACAAATGCCCACGAGAAGCTTTTTTTTTTTTTACATTGGCAAGCCTCTCTGTGTGAGCTCTCTGCTTCTAGGGTGGTGGGAGGAGGGCGGGGGGACAGACATTGATGTTTTTAAGTGTGACTTCTGTTGGAAATTGCTCACATTATTCTGGTTTCTTTCACATGGCCGAACATTGAGCTTAATGCGTACAGAAGTGGCCCGCCTGTAACTATTAGCTCTGCCAACTCAAGTTCACCTAGATGTTCTGCAGTGGAAGGGGGCCGAGGAACATCTGTGGCCTCGTGTTGTGCCTGTCTCCGGGACGGCACGCATGAGCACGGGGCAGGGAGGCGTCCCATCTCATCTGCTCCCGTTTGCCATCCTGTCATAATCACTCCTTCTCCAGGTTTCAACTCGAGCCTGTCAGAATTTCGTATTTGGGAGGGCTTAGGTGTAGAGGCCAGCGGAGGAGGGAAGAATTTATAAAAAGCAGAGGACTAACTGCCCAGACAGTGTTAGTTTTGGTTTGTCATCTTGAAAGTGTTTGCTTCTGGTATTAGAAGCTGCTCACTAGCTTTTTAGCCTCTGCTTCTGGGGGCCTGCAGATTCCGGGAAAGTGCTCACGAGGGGGTGGGAACGTCTCTGCCTCCCGCTCCTTTAAGGCTGCTGCTTCTCCTCCTGTCTCGGAACTCACGGCACAGAACGTAGATGGAAGGGAACTTAGAGCTCGTCCCCCCTCGTTTTACAGATGATGACACTGCCACCTCTGACTTCTGCCTCTGGCCTTCCCCTCTCAGTAAGAAGAGCCAGGCAGGTGAGACTTTTAACCATTGCTGGGCGGGGCCGGGTGGGCTCTCTGATGGCTACGTCCGTCTGGTGAGAAACACTTTGGTTAACGGCATCTTGCTTTAAACAGTCACGTTTTTAATTGCAAATGCACACGGTGGCACAAAGTCCTGGCATTTTATGAAGGTCACAGGCAGTCTGCACTTGCACAAAAATGAACAGCTCTCAATAGCACCTCGAAAGGAAAGTGTTAGTGTTATTCATTCAACAAGCATTGGGGCACCTAAGAACAAGTGCTAAATAAAAATGGGGCTGAAGAAGTACCTACTCCCCAAGGCTTCACGGGTTACCAGATGCTTCCCCTTATAGAGAACAGCTATCAGAAAAGCCAAATACACGAGATTCAAAGAATTGGAAGATTTTTAGATGCGGTCAAAACCTTAAGAACGCTGGTATCATAAAAGGGCTTGTCACATCTGTCAATTTTAGAAAATCATAACCCGATCTTTGAAAACTGATTTCCACATGAAGTGGTTTATAACTGTGGTTTCATATGCTCATCACCAGAAATATCAGTCAAGGAAGCATGCTGTAGTTTTTAGCAGCTAAAGGACTTCACATTTCAGGGGAAACCATCTTTGTCTCCCTGTTACCTGTTCAAAGTGGCCAGAAGCAAATTCTATGGGATGTGGTACGGGGGCCTGCTACATGGATGGTGACCTGCCCTCATTACATGTCCCCTACCCAGAGAGCCTTTCACAAAAACTTCTGTTGGCACCTGGCCTAAATCAGTCTTATGTCTACTATTAAGGCTTAAAATGTTATGATTTTTGGTACTAAGCCCCCCTTTTATTTATTTTCATTTTTTAATTGTTAATATATTTTTTATTAATTTCAGAGAGGAAGGGAGAGGGCGAGAGAGATAGAAACATCAGTGATGAGAGATGATCATTGACTGGCTGCTTCCTGCATGCCCCCTACTGGGGATCAAGCCTACAACCCAGGCATGTAGCCTGACCAGGAATTGAACCGTGACCTCCTGGTTCATAGGTCAATGCTCAACCTATGGTTGGACATAAGCCCCCCTTTTAAAGCTACTTATTTAGCTTATGACCCTCAGGAGAATTTCTAAGGGCTAGACCCTCCTTATATATCCCCAGATAATTAATATAGTCCAGAATACATTGAAATCTTCTTTGATTGCCGTCTCGTTTGATTTTTGAAATCTGTTACTAAGATAAAGAAGATTTCAAATTATTTCACAAGTTGAAAAGAAGTGATAGGAACATGTTAGGGCATCTTCTTAAAGTTCCTTCATTGATGAAGGGGGGCCAAGAGTACCAATAGCAAAACTGAAGGTTTTGGAATTTCTTTCCATTTGGTTGAGAAAACGAAGCTAGTATGCCTTAGTAAAAAAAAATGTCACCTTCAAATATGTGAGGTGCAACGAGAAACAAAAAGAGAGAAAAACAATCAATGAAGAGTCAGTGTTAAAAGTCTGGTGAGTGAATCTATATGATGAGTGTTGGGTTGGTTTACACATATGACCTAGCACATGTTTGGGTTTTTAAAGCCCTTTGAGGTTCTCTGGGGGTGAGGAGCTTAAGGACAAAATGCCACTAAGGGGGAGGGGGGGAGGGAAAAAAAAATCTGCAGCGACCTGTGCATTTGAAGGTCTGTTTGTGGCTTGCTGTTCCTGTGGGGGAAGCTAAAGTTTTCTTTTTTTTCTTGTAAAAAAAAATTCATTATTTTAATTGATATTTACAGATTTTTTCCCCCCCATCTTCTGTTGTAATTTTTAGGTGCTTCAGAACTGGGCCCTTTTTCAGACCCCAGGCAGTTCCCCAGCATTTCATCCCTCACTGAGAGCCGCTTCTCCAACCCACGAATGCACTATCCAGCCACCTTTACTTACACCCCGCCAGTCACCTCAGGCATGTCCCTCGGTATGTCCGCCACCACTCACTACCACACCTACCTGCCACCACCCTACCCCGGCTCTTCCCAAAGCCAGAGCGGACCCTTCCAGGCCAGCAGCACTCCATATCTCTACTATGGCACTTCGTCAGGATCCTATCAGTTCCCCATGGTGCCGGGGGGAGACCGCTCTCCCTCCAGAATGCTCCCGCCCTGCACCACCACCTCGAATGGCAGCACGCTATTAAACCCCAATTTGCCTAACCAGAATGATGGTGTTGACGCTGATGGAAGCCACAGCAGTTCCCCAACCGTTTTGAATTCTAGTGGCAGAATGGATGAATCCGTTTGGCGACCATATTGAAATTCCTCAGCCGTGGGCCCGGCGGTACCTGGGAGCCACGTCCCAAATGTATCAATATATACATATATATAGAGAGAGCGCGTATATATGTATACCGATCAGCTATCTACAAAGTGCCTATTTCTTAGAAGATTTTTTTTTTCACTCACTCAGTCATGCTCTTGCAACCTGTAAGAGGGTAGCTGTTGAGAAGCCAAAGGCCGAGAGAGACAATCAGAATCAGGTTTCAGGTTTTCGATCTATTTTTTTCTTTAAATAGAACACACACACACACACACACACACACACACACACACGCACACACACGTGTACTTTTACAAACAAAGGAAAACAAGGTATTTTTGTCGCTGTTGTCTGGTCTGTTATCCATCACCTGTTCGCATGCCGATTCAGAGAGGCGGACTCCAGGTTCAGGAGGAAGAAGAGCAAAGCGCTTCCTCTCTGGGCCAGACCACGCGCCCTCACGGTGCAGCTGCGTGGGGCCCGTGCACCCACAGTCCCACTGGCAAAGCCAGTCGCGGTGCATGCAGAGGGAAGGAGGCAGCATGGATGCTTCCGTGGCAGTGTAACTGTTCCCGGCCTGGCCCGCAGGCTTGCTGCAAGTTCTCCTTTGAACTGGTCGGTTCAATTTTTTTTTCTTTTCTTTTTTTTCCTACCTTAAGAAAGTGACTTCAAAAATACTGATCAGGAAAGGTTATTTTATTTTACTTTTTTTTTTGGTACTTTTTCCTCCCCCTTTTCCCATTTAACCAAAAAAGAAATACCATCCTGAAACCCCTCTCCTTCTTTTATGCAAAACTGAAAATGGCAATACCTTATTATAGCCATAATGGTATAGATAGTGTTTGTGTTGGCTGCGTGTTATTGTGTTTTGTTTTTTTTTAAATTATGAATATGTGTAAAATCTGAGGTAACTTGCTAAGTGAATGGTCATATAACTTTAAAGATATATTTATAATTATTTAATGACATTTGGACCCTTGAAACATTTCTTAGTGTATTGATGTGTTGACTTCGGTCTCTAAAAGTGCTCTTTATTAAATAACAAATTTCTTCTGGGCTAGAGCCATACCTGAAATATTGCTAAGCAATTTCAGTTCATCTGGGCACAATGTGATTTTTAAAAAAACACTTCCATCTCCAAATATTTTAGATGTAGCTTGTTTTTGTGATGTATGAAGGAAATGTTACGTTTCGTTCTTTCAGATCTTTGATTGCCTCTGACACAGCCTTGCCTTTTAAAGCAATAATTAGGGATTAAAAAACAACAACAACAACCAAAAACAACAAAACCTCTTAGCCCTTTATCTCTTAGGTTGCCCTTTATCAGCATGAAATGCTGGAGAGATGTGGTTTTCTCATTTAGTTCAAATAGCGATGACTCTTGTCACATTAAAAAAAAAAAAAAAAGACAAGCACAAGAGAGTCCTTGAACTGCAGGAAACATTCTGTGGTTTCACGGCAGAACTCTAAATCGTCAGGCTGCACAGTGAGGACGCAGTGAGCCCAGAGCCACCCCTGTGGCTACGGGATCGGTAACCATACACACAGCACAGGAACGCAGCGTTGCACCAGAGCTTCCCAACGCTCCCACCTTACCAAGCAGTCAGTCAGGGGAGCCCAAAACTGCCCAGCTAAGGCCCCACGGGCCCCTCTCCACAGAATTTGCATTTAAAGGAGCAGAATTAAGTCACTGTCTTAAGGGAGCAGGGTCCTCTGAAGGCAGCAGGCCAGTGCCAGCACACAAGCCGATCTGAGAGAACATACCAGCCCTCCAGGGCCCCACAGACAACCTTAGGCATTTGGATTTCTCACGGTGGAGGGTAAAGGGAAGGCACAACTCTGTGGAGTCTGGTGTCTACTACTGTCTATGAACTTGAGCAAGAAGCCCTCCTGTAGGATGCACTTTGACCTCTCCTGGCGGTCACATGGCGAATTCCCAAGTGTGACTCTCTAATAAGCGAAGCCAGGATCATTTCACCACACCACCAGGCAAATCCCCGCCCTCCTCCCACCACCGGCCAGGGCCCCTTCGTTTGAATTCTGGGCCCCTATTGGCAGAACGTGGTAGAGATTTTTGCCTCCAGCCCCCAGAGGGCCCTTGCTCTCTCTAGCGGCCCTCAAGCCCACCATTCTCAGCCACCACGTGTGGCGGGGCAGCTTGCCCGGCCGTGGGACCTGAGCCTCTCACCTGGCGCCCATCCCGATTCCTCCCAATAAAAATTGAGGGGGGAACCAAACCAAAACAAAACACGTCACCTTCTAAAGGTGGTATACCAAGTATGCTTAGATCAAGAAGCCACTTTCCTATTAACTAAGTAAGATGGAAGTAGTAATGGATACTATTTATTGTCTGTGTGTGGTGGCTTGAAGCACGCCACTGTCCATTTCTCTGTAAGTGCAAAAATGTGTGTGTTTGTGTCAGCAGCACTTAAAGAAGCCAGTGTCTGGTTACACATTTCAACTTTAATTAATTGACATAGAAACGTTGCCGCCAGTGCCAGTGCCAGCTGTACCCTATTTAATAAAACAGGTACTATATTTGTACGTTCGCTTCTAATGTAAAAAAAAAAAAAAAAGGGCTTTTTTAAGTTTACAGTACACATACCAAGTGACCTTAGGGATGCTTTTGTGTTGAAATGCTATTCTAGTGGCTGCAGGCAGCAACCCAGAAGCACTTAAACTTTTTTTTTTTCTCTCCCACGGGAAACATTCCAGCACGTCATCCTTCCACCCTCACTCCAACCACTCCGATGGGGTAGTTCGCATTTTTTTTTTTAGATCAAATTCTGCGCTTTTTTTTTTGGTCTGGGGGTTAAATTTTTCTTTTACCTTTTTTTTTTTTTTTAATGAACCCTTCCATTGCACTGGGTCACGTGTATGATTTGTGATTTCAAGACCAAAGCACAGCCTTACTACTGCTCTGGCACCACGCTCGAGCCGGCACTCTGCTTCCTTCGGGTGGAAAGAGCACACACGTTGCTGGCCGACGGCGGCGTGGCCGACAGCCGCCCGGGTCTGCTCCAGGGTCTCCCCGGTGTAACCTGCCGAGTTCCAGAGCAGGCGCCACAGCTTTGGCTTTAGATTGTGAAATCACATCCAGCCTGGAACCGGGAGACGCGACAGATGAGCTATTGTTTGCTCTTCAGGCTGTCTTACCCCCACCAGAGCCTTTCCGAAATGAGCAGAGAAATCCCACGATTAGGGACCATCCAATTGCAAAATTCAGAGGGGAGAAGGTTTGCGTGCTGGCTTAGCTCCCTCCATTCCCAGAGAAGGGACTGGCTCAGAGTCCAGGGTAATACATGGAAACACAAAGGTTTAGCAAAAATATTGATGATATCCGAAAGAACGAGGACGAATAAAATAAAGGATGACTCTTCCAAATCAAGGGTATTCTTAAAAAAAAAAAAAAAGATAATGCCTTTAAAAAAATACTTTCTATGTGAGAATTTTTTTTAGATGTTTGTTTACTTCATGTTTACAAATAAACTGTTTGCTTTTTACTGCAGTACTTTGAACTATATCAGCCAAAAAACCATAATTTACAGTAACTTCTTAGGTATTCTGAATAAAATTCCATTTTTTTTTGGATATGCTTTACCATTCTTAGATTTCTGTGGAACAAAAATATGTGTAGCATTTTGTGTAAATACAAGCTTTTCATTTTTATTTTTTTTTTCCCAATCGCTATTGCCCAAGATTTGCTTCCCATGCACATATTGTACAAATTCTGCTTTGTGCCACAGGTCACAATTGTGGACGAGTTTACTCTGAACTTCAAAGGGACTATTTGTATTGTATGTTGCAACTGTAAATTGAATTATTTGGCATTTTTCTCATGATTGTAATATTAATTTGAAGTTTGAATTTAATTTTCAATAAAATGGCTTTTTTTTTTGTTTTGGTTTTGTTATGTGTGTACATTGGGTCTTTTCTCATTTGCGGTTTCTTCTCTCATCTCACATCTACTCCTGTCTACACCTGGGCACTTACTGGTCACAGTCCTCGCCAGGGCTGGATGAGGGCAGAGAGCCAGTGTTACTGATGAGGGGGGAAAATCTTGGTAAGCGCTGGGTTCTTATCCTACTCCTGAAGAGGGGTAGGTGAAGAAGCTAGCAGTGAACCTACTTCCTTATCAGCCTGTGTCTGAAGGAAAGCATGCTCACCCCCTTTGCCAACTATGGACGGGTCCACATGCAAAGACTGCAGCCTCGATGGTTCTGTGATTCCAATCTCTGAGCCCAGGAACAGGCCAGCAAGTACCCCCCTGCCTGTGGCCAGATCACAGGCAGCGCAACCACAGAGGGTAGTCTATTTGCCTTCCCACATCTCTTTTGGGTTCTTAAAAAGACAGTCAATGGAAGCCCAAGGATAAGTAAAAAATGATTTTGGCCTGGAGAGCACTAGCCTCAGAAAAATTCTACTTGTGAGCCTAACTAGATTTTTTTTTTTTCTGGGCCATTGTTTGTTTTTGGTAAGTCCCTCCCCTGTGATGAGGCTGAGGGCCTGGGTAGAGTGGTGGCTCTTTCTATGTCTGTGCTGTCCGTGGGCCGTGGCTGACCACGGCTCTAAAACGGGGACCAGGGAGCTAGTGTAGAGCAGCTCCAGAGCTGCCCAGTGGCACGCGTCACGCTCCAGTGGGAGGCCTCCTTCAGGTCTGCTCACTCGTGCCCCTCGGGCACTGTTTTCTGAGAAACCGTGGAAACAGCTCCTTTCTGAGAGACATCCTGAAAGCACTCGATGGATGTAGGCCAGGGAACTTGTTTGCAGCTCTCTGAGGATGTATACTCACTTATCCTTTTAAATTAAACATCTGTGTGACCTTAAAAGGCGTCGCTTGGGAGGTGGGTACGGTGGTGGCGTTCTCTCTCACTCCAGCTGGGTCTCCTCTGGGTCTCAGGTTCTTGGTTTATGGAAAGGTGCTGGGCTAGTCCATGGCGGCAGGGGCGTTTCCGGCTGGGTGGCGCTTCGCTGTGTGTGGAGAGACTGGGGGGGCCCTGTGCACTGGGGGTTCAGCAGCAGCCCTGGCTTCACCCGCTAGATGCCAGTGGCACAGCCCCAGTCCTGACAAAAAAAATACCTCCAGACATCACCAGATGTGCCCTGGGAGGACCCTTCTCCCGCGCGTACACACACACGCACACGCACACGCACACGCACACGCACACACACACACACACACACACACACCCATTGAGAACCGGTGGGCTAGGTTACTGACTGGTCTGGTGTGCGGAGATACTGCTCATGGAAACATTACAGCCAGGCCAGGGAGAAGACGGAGGGGCGTCCCAATGGTGGGGGTACATCAGCCAGTTCCAGCCCATCTCCTGCTGGCACACCCTAAGGCTTGGCTCCTGGCCTTGCCGACCCCGTCCTTCCTCCTCCCTGCATTGCATAGTTCGGCTGTGATGGGCACAGCTATGGGCTTTGTTAGGCCCGGACGCTTGGCCATGTTTATCATGGCTGCTTCTGTTTCTTACGGGAAACGGCAGGCGGGAGAAGAAAGCAGTTTCTGCAGCGTTTTTGACCCCTTGTGTCCCCTGCCCCCCAAATATTTAATCATCAGACATTTCTCCCAGAGTGGGTGTTTCCTGTTAACTCAGTCCCAGCCGGGATGGCCCCATAAACACCTCAGCTCTCTGTCCCAGAGTTTATTTGGCTGGGAAATGGGTATCGCCATGTAAACAGGAAGCCCCCTGAAGTTATTATGTACAGATGCGGCCGAAGAGCCACGTGTTTATATTTATGGGATTAGAAAACAGCCTGAAAAGGCAAGGGAGGAGGTTTGGGGGGGGCGGGGGGGCCTCATTCATAGTCTGAGAGCAGGGCCTAGGGAGCTTTGTGGGGCATTTCTCCTTCCCCGTGGGAACGGGTGATTCACGATAACTAATGACACGTTGAAGAGCCAGAGCAGAAATAGGCACTGGTGTCTGCTTTAGGCAAACGACCCCACCTACGTTGTTAGGAAATCAAGCAGCCAGTCAACTGGTCTTTGTGTCCCAAATACTTGAAAATCATTTTAGAGACCAGTCCTAGGAAACAATGGTTTGGAGGCATCAAAGGAGATTGGAAGCTTATGATAAGACTATCACAGTCACTACGTTTGTCTGGGCACAACTCTGCTGACTGCCAAGTTCTAGTGAGCACGGGCCCGCTCACCTGCGAGATCCCAGGCCAACTCACGCATTCGCCCCTACAGTCAGCACGAAGGGGCCGGTAAGGATGCCTGTGGGGAGAGCTGCCCGCGGCTGGTGCAGACACCATGCAGGTGTGGAGACAGCTGGTCCGCACACCAGGTCTCGGTACACCGGCTACTCTAGTTTGTTTCCCACCCATCTCTGCCGGTACAGGGAGAGCGGATGCTCTCTGTGTAAATGAGGAGCTCTGAGCAAAGGCCTGGGCACTGCCCTCCTCCTGGCTATTCCTGTGCACTCTCTGACTTCCCAGGGCTTTTCCATCGGTAGCTACTCAATCAGGAGACCTTGGAACTGGAGTTTTTTAAAAAATGTTATGAATTAAATTCAGCAAAGAAAAGGCTCCACTGCAGGTGCTAAGGGCAATATATACAGTGTGTGTGTGTGTGTGTGTGTGTGTGTGTGTATGCATGAGCACGTGCACAGGCCTACATGCCTGAAGGAGGAGGAGGGTGGAGGCTGGAAGGAGGCACCATAGCAGACACTCAGGGGGAGATGAAGCTCAGGGTGCACACACACAGGCCTCCTGGTATAGCATTCGTTTGCCTTCAGTGTCTGTTATTCCTGCCAATGAAGAGCGTCGCCTTCACCCTACACGTGGTGAAGAAGCAATTACCCCTCTTCCAATAGTTTATGTGGAGGGGACCAGGGACACTGGGTGCCCCCGAATGCCAGGAGCACAGTGAAGCTGACATTTAAGAAGGGTTATTATTAATTTTTTGTAAAACTTTTATTCAAAAGCCGCCTATGATTCAACCAGCCCTGCTGTTCAGACATGCTCAACCAGTTGGAAAAGCCAAGGATCAAGTTTCTGGGAACCCACTGAACCTTTACTAAAACTTATTTTAATTCTTTGTCTTACTGTCTTGTTGCAGTAATGTCTGGCCACCCTGTGGGGTTTTCTGGAAACCCTGCTTTATGTCTGAGCATTGCAGATGTAACTCCTGGATTGCTAGCTTCATCCGAGGTCATTCTGTCCCACCCCAGAACCAACAGAAAGAATTCCCCCCACCTGTCATTCTCATAAAGAAATCGAGACCATATAGCAACATGCTAAAATTCTTCCACGAAAGCCCCTCAGGAAGTAGTCTTGTCGCCATACCAAGAGACAGGACACAGCATTGCAGCCTGGCCTCATGTGGCCTGTGCATCCCAGAAGCCCGCAGTGCTGGATGGGCGGGGGTGGAGAGCAGAAGTGGGAGACACAGGAGACAGCAGCAGAGTGCTAGGGGGTGTTTGAGAGAGGAAGGTACCAGCAACTCCTAAAACACAATGGGGTGATGGGTTGATATCACTTTGCAAATTTATTATTTAAAAACAGCAAAGAGCAAGCAACATAATCATGTGACATGCATAATGGTGTGGGAAAGAATAACAACAATCTAAAAATCCTTTGACATCCTTTCCTTTTTAAATTAGGTCATTTATTTTTTTCATAACTCCACCCATCTCAACCCATTCAACCAATAGGACAGGTTTCACTTTCAGTTTCTCTTGATTCTTCTGCCCCCAGATGAGAGGAGCCATCTTTACATATCCCTGCAATGCCTCGGTCTGATTCTGTCTTCTCTAACAGCCACTTTATATTTCAATCTTGAAAGCCACGGTGCCCTTCCTCCTTGTAGGCAGTGTATTTTAAAAGTCTTCTTGGCCCTGGCCGGTTGGCTCAGTGGATAGTGTTGGCCTTCGGATTGAAGGATCCAAGGTTCAATTCCAGTCAAAGACACATACTTGGGTTGGGGCCAATGTGGGAGGCAACTGATTGATGTCATATTGGATGTTTCTCTTTCTCTATCTCTCCCCTTCTCTCTAAAATCAATGGGGGGAAAATATCCTCCATCCCCCAAAAAGAGGAAGAGAGAGAAAGAGAGAGAGAGAGAGAAAAAGAGAGAGAGAGAGAGAGAGAGAGAGAGAGAAGAGAGAGAAATCTTTTTGTGCGTGGATTTGGGGACATAAAAAAATCAGTCTTATTGTGATCGTTTTCCTAGTAGCTTCACAGATGAGAAATTCAGATAACATTATTGACTATGATTCTCAACTGCAACTTCTGGGACACACACTGTGAGCTCAGGTCGTGTAGGGAAAGGCTGATGGACCAACTTCATTCGTTGTGGGCATAAGAGGGAGCGAGGGAGCGAAGGAGGCGAGAAGCAAGCAAGTGTGAAACTCTAGCAAGGAGTTAAGTGGTTAATAGGAACTGAGGGTTTTTTTTGTGTGTTTTTTTTATTGGCTAATAAAACCTCTCAGGATTTTTCATATTATATGGTTCCTTCAGGCCCCTTGCTTAAAAACAGAAAAAGACAAAAACAACAACAAAAAGCTGGAGCCTAAATACCGATGCAGTCCCAGTCTTGTTTACTTTTTCATTTCCGCAGTTGTAAAATTAAAAAAAAAAAAAAATCCTCTGGTAGTTCAACTTTATCACACTGCCGGAGCGGGCCAGCGTTTGAACGACTAGTGATCCCAGCCTCCCAGTGAAAGGCAAAAGGACGCCCCGTCTCTCCTGTTTCAGAAAAGGGAGCCGGGCGATGCAAATGATGGATGCATTGGGAAATTTTGAAGTGAATGCCGAGGGGGTGGGAGAGGGAGCGAGCAGATATTGAAGGAAACACATCTCTAGACTCCTGCATGCAAATGATCTCGGGCCTTTCATTGCCAGCGGTGCTGTTCTCCCAACAGAGCAGGATGTTCTTGTTTTTAATAATAGCCAGACCAGATGCTAAATTCTCCCCGGCAACATGCTGTATAAGTGAGAAGGCAAACAGCTGATTCCTGTTAAGGCGAACACCAGGAGAATAAGCCAGAAAGCATGAGGATTCTCGGGAGGTTTTTGCTTTGTAAACCCCTGTTTGGCAGGAGGATCACAGAACCCGAGCTGAAAACACAGTGTGTGCTCCGGCACCCGGTCCTCCACGGAGCTGCTCGCTGGGGGCCTTCGAGCCTCCTGCCTTCCCCATCCAGCCCTTTGCTCCCTTCTCCAGAGAGAGGCCTGGCTCTCGGGTTCCCCAAGAGGGAAGCCAGAAGCCCCGTGCTCTTTGGCTTCCAATGACTGCAGAAAAAGACTCATCAACAGGAGGGATTTTTTTTTTTTGCTCACTCCTCGCCATCAAAAATAGTGAAACCTTGAACGTGAGCCAATACTTTAAAAATGGCATCTTTGTTCCATCTTTTTCACTCCCTTCTTCCCCCTGTCAGAGCCCATCAAATCTCTCAGCTATTATTTTGTTGTAGAATTTGCCACATGGGCAAGACCCCTAGCTTCTGTCCCAGGCAGCTGCCAGAGTGCCATGGGCTGTGTGGGGCCAGGCAACCAGAGCAGCAGCCGTGGCACGGGCTCCTGCCACCTCACAATGCCGCCAGAGTTGCCTCCCGGAAAGCAGGGGGCCCGGTGGGAAGGGCCATAGACTGGCTCTCTGACTGTGTGTCTTGGGCAGCTCTTGCTCCTCAGGCCTGCAGGAGAGTGAGTGAGAGAGAGAAGGGATGTTGGGAGCAGGTGGAGAGGCTCAGGTCAGTAGTCAGTTTCAACATGTCCTCCTTGTTCCCTTTCCTCTTCACACCATCCTGATAAACCCTGCCAATTCCCTCCCAACCATCACTCCCTCCCCTGCAGGGCACAGGGCACGCTATCCACCTTGTCTCCCTCCTTTCTTCTCCATAGCTGGCCTTGAAGTTCGCTTGGTCTTGATCTCACAGGTAGGAGCATCCTGGGGAGAAAGAAATGGGGACCAAAGGTGACTGTCCTGCTCCCCCCAACACACACCCCTTAGAATGGCTCTGAAGGCCGTTCTTATGGGGGAAAGTCCTGTTGGATACAGCTGGCATGATAAAATAATCACATTTAATTATATTTAATTTTTATTGCACACTTGACTTTGCGCCTGGCACTTTGCTCAGTATTTCACGTGGCTTATCTCCATCTTCCCAGCAACCGCTGGAGAAGTTAGGACTGGTTTGACCCCCATTTTACTGATGAGGACACTGAGGTTCAGACTTGCCCAAGGTTACTCAGCTATTAAGACTCAAGCCTCGATCTGCCTGACTCCAAACACTACGTTCCTCAGCTAAACCTTGAGACAATCTCCTTTATCATCTACAGAATGGAGGTGATGAGAAGTAAATGAGTTAATGGGCGGCGAACGTGCCTCGCAAGCGGCCAGCACCTGATAGGCATAAAAGATATTGTACTTATTTTTACCCATAATAATTGAGATGATTATTTTTAAAAAGCACAAACAAAATTTTCAATTAGTTTGAGTCACAATAGAGCTGGATCCCCAAATAAAATGTTTTTTTTTCCAAAAATAAAAATACTATTTTACATTTTACAAAGTGTCGCTCTTTGAAAGAAGTATTTTTCTATATATTTTATAAACCATTTTCAGCTGAACATCAAGGCTAACTTTGGCATGTAGCTTACCATGGGCTCCTTCCCTGAAGGGACTCAAGAGATATCACATCACATAAACCGTAAATACAAAACACATGGACACATTCAGAATAGAAGTGTTGACCCTACCCTGACCTCAATCCCCAATTTATGGTCCCTTCCAACGTTTGCCATCTTAGGTGTGTTGAGTTTGGTGTCAATGTTGCTACTAGGAAACATGATATTGAACTTAAAATGGCAGCACTGAGCTCATCTAACAAGAGAAGACCCAACCCAATAAATTTTGTCAATTTCAATTCTTACCTTCCCAGGAGTGGCTCTGGGGTCCTTCTTGCCCCTTGAAAGATGGGCAGCACCCAGATCCCCCATTACTGAACCAACATCTCCTAGAGGCACTACTAAGCTGTGTAAAGAGGTGATCTGGATTTACTGAACATTTACTACAGGCAGAACAATATGCTGGAAGACCTGCCACCATTAAAAAGCATATTAGAAAGCATCTATGTTCAACTTGATTCATACCAATACAATGTTTGTGATGCCATTCTTCATTTAAGCAAATACACAAATGCTTCATATTGCCAAAAACAGATTAATTAGCTTCTAGAGAGAATTCAGATACCTTTGATTTCTGCCTATAGCCTATCTCATTTCCCATTTCCCAAAATACTCAAGTATTTATAAGGTAGTTGGCAGCCTATATTTAGTCATATAATCCCTTCATTTCACCACAATATTTAGGAGGCCTGGTGTTTAAAAAGTGGGCTATTGCCTATAGTCAAAGCAGGGGAGGGGGTTGCTCTTACATTTTCTCTTCCATGTTGTCACAGCCTTGCAGCCAACTATGTATTTGAGGTCAAGTGGAATATTGAAAGGGGGAAGCAGAAAGTGGCAGAAAGATCTGGTTCCAGACCCTTAACTCCTACTAACTATATGTATGACTTTGAACAAGCCACTTGCCCTCTCTTGACCTACTTAAATGGGGACAATAATATTCTAGTATTACCTTCCTGATGGTGTGTTAAGGGTCTATGCAGTGATTCTTACCAATAGCTTTGGAACACCTTTAAGAATTGAGAAATTACAGGGAGTTTTAAGAGGTGCAGCTAGAGTCTGCCTAGCATTAAGAGAGAGAATGAGGTCCATTGCCTTTCACAGAATTGGCAAAAATGCCATTTTGTAGAGTATGAGGAAATGCAATCCCAGAGAGGTCTGATCTCTTATGCAGGATAGCATGTAGGTAGATGAAGGGTTAGCCATCTATTTCCAGGCAGCTCCCATCCTCACTCATCTGAAAGACACACTTTCTTCCTTTAGGATGGTAGCATCTCTGCATTCTTTCTATTAAGCACCTAGACCTATTTATTTTTCTAGTTTGTATGAATCTATTAGCATTTGTTACAAATCTAGGCAAACTGATCCTGTAAACAATTACATATATCAAGAAAATTAATTTCCAACATGCTGATTTCATACTATCTTCCAGCTAACTTCATTGAAAAAGTCTTATTATACATTACTTCATTACACACACACACACACACACACACACACACACAGCAAGTTTTATAGCAGGCCTGACTTAATGAGTAGCAATTCACCCTAAGAGTGACCTATCTGCAGGCAACATGCTTCAAGCTGATTGCCCTTCAGTGGACAAGAGACTCTCTTGTCCTCAATGCTAAGGGTCAAAGTCTTTCTATTTGCTATTTCACTCTTTGGCTGTAGAGATGAGGCCACACTCCTGACTTCATTAACATGATATCCCAGTCACCTAAACAAATGGAAACATGACAGCTATTCTTGAAAAACGATAGATTCCTCATCTTAATTTTACCTTTTGTATACTTCTTATCTGAGTTTCCTATAACCAATGTCTCTTTAAGTTAAAAAATGCAAGAGGAAATCCATGCTAATGGGGCAATGATGAACACACAGGAATTGGGTGATAGTGTAAGTAGACAAGATGTAACTGACCCCTGTTTAATGATAGGCACAATCTCATTGGGCCATGTGATTACCAGGCACTGTGCTAAGCCATTGGTAGGACCTAAGGAGGCCAAGCCTTAGATACCCATTGAGAGGAGGAAGGAACTATGGCTTCACCCTATTCCTTGGTGAGAGAATAGCTGTTATTGCTTTGCTTCATGACCCCCTTACTCTCATTTGACCTAAGGGAGTGACATTACTTGGACTCATTCAATAAATAGTGATTGAATACTCATTAGAAATTATGGAAATGAGAAGGCGTGAGACTTACCCTTACTCTCAAGAAGCTCACCATCTGCTCCAAGAGACAGAAAAACAAACTTGTAGGTGACAACACAGTGTGGCAGGTGCCAGGAGAGAGAAGTGAGCCCAGGCTAGAGGAGCCCCGGGAGGGAGCCACTTCTGGCTCCGGCAGGGAGATGACATGGCTCTGGATCTGGAAGGATGAGTAATTCCCTGCCATTCTGCGTCTGCAACTGAGCTAGTGGCAGCTCCACACCATCCCACAGTGCATGACCTGGGCGGGGAGAAATCTCCCACAGGATGATCCCATGAGCAGCTCTTAGAAAGAAAAAGAGAGGAAGATTCCTCCTGGACTGTGGCATTCTGTAGCATGCCAACCACACTTTGCCACGGAGATGAGTGAGAGGGCTTCTCACGGGAGCGCAGTGGCAGGGTGGGTGAGCAGTATCAGAACCTCCATGGGATATGTATGGTTCGTGCTTCAGAAAATAATAATCAATATTAGAATAATTGGGGGGGAGGAATACCCATGTTATCAAAATACATAGGAAAAATGTGAGATCTTAATGGTTAACAAAAGAGGACATCAATAGAAAAATGCAGAGAGATGTGAACATGAAATCCCACATTTTCAGTACAGAGTGTAGGTAAATGTTACCCGATTGCTGGGGGAACACCTACCACCAAGTGCACTGGATCCACGGATGAGATGGCGAGGAGCAGCAGCTCGGTGCTCAATAGGGGAGGGTGACAAGGATAAGTGGTTGGGAGACATTTATGCTCTGGATGTTGACATAGTCAAAGAACTTACTGGGAGCTGTGCCCGCCGCTGATCCTAAGGAAAACATTAAAGCAGGCACTTGGGTCTTCTCTACTCACACCTCCTGACCTCTCCTTTGGAGGCCCACCATGTCCCTAAAGAACCATACGTACATGGACTCTGCCTCTCTCCCCAAGCCCACAGCAGCCACCCCACACGGTGAACCACTCCTTTTACCCAACGAACCTGTCTTGACCCTCACCTTTGAGGAGTCTGTGTATTTGCATTTCCAGGAAGGTTTTTCTGAAACCACTAAAACCTCACTTCCAAAGCCACACACCCCGCTGCAAGGGCGCGCCCTTCCCTGCCATACTCTCCTGACATCCTCACATCCCATCCTGGGGCTGCTGCCTCTTGCAGGCTGCTCTCCTTTGCCTAACCGAAAGCCAGTCCTCATTCTCCTCTCTCTCTCTCTCTCTCTCTCTCTCTCTCTCTCTCACCCGAGCACACCCTGCCCAGATCCCTTAAGCCTGTAACAGAGGAACCGTGCCCTCAGCCACTGTGGGTAAGAGTGAAAATGAGGGCGAGCTGTGGTCCAACCTGAAGCTTGCTTTAGGGACCTTGCATTCATTTCAGTCTCTGCAAGAGACCGTTTATTGATTAATGGAAGCTTTATTAGAGTTATTAGAATAAATAAAACACATGCGCACAGACATAAATCCATCTCTCCCCTCCTCCCAAACCGCCGGCCACTGAAGCGAGTCCTATTTCCAGCCCTGACACCTTGCCAGTTTGTCATTCGCCTTCCTGGCCACATCAAGTTCCATCGGGTTTGAGTTTATTGGCTACACGGCGAAGTTTATGTTGTCATAGAAATTAGCCTTGATGGACAGGGATATGGCCAGGGGATCAGGAGAGCGAGGCAGGCTCGTGGTGTTGGCATGGCTGAGATGTTGGGGTGCCTGGAGCCCTCTCCAAGAAAAATCAAAGCTGGCTTTTTGCTGCAGCAAGCGAGTGCAACGAGACACTCCCAGGGGACCGGGGCCTGGACGTGATTGTGAGCCGTCCAGTTCCCATTCCTCCCATCCGCCCTCCCCCTTCCTTCCCAGCCCTCCCTCCCGGTGCCCCCCAGTGCCAGAAATCCTTCCCCGCACAACGGAGGCAGGGCCAGGAGGCCTGAGGTTAAGCCACTCTCCTCTGCCGTTCGTGGTTAGCTTTCGTAGGCTCTTGGCCGTCTGACAAAAGTTGGATAATAATTCAATATTTCTTACTGAAATGCTTGACCTTATTGTTAGTTTTTGTGACAAGGGGAATTTAAAGGAGCTGCAAAAAATGCAAGCGAGTGTGGCTGAGAAAGGCCAGGGTATGCCACTGCGCACGGCACGGTTTCTTTTTCTGACATCTATAAAACTTAGGTGAAAACAGGTCAACATTGATGTTGGCAAATGAGAAGACCAGTTCTATTGTTAGCAAATGAAGTTCAGTTAGAAATGCAAGTCTGGTTCAATCAAAACCACGTTTGGTTTTAGACACCAGTGATGTGCTTTCTATTAAAAAAAGAAAGAAGGCGTGTTTATATAGACGCACAAAGTAAAAATATTCTTTGGCCGAAAGGATCATTTTCTAAATATCAGATCAACGTGTTGCCGCACAAGATGGGACTGCTGTCGTTTTCTTTTTAAATGTGTAGGGTGCATTATCCCAGAATCCTCTCTTCTCTCTACTTTAAATTGGCAAGGGCTGTTGAAAACCAAAACCCTATATTAAGAAACAATGTGCATTGCCTGACGTAGGAACTTCCTGGAGACTGCTGGCTGGTGGCAGAGGAAGAAACGAAGCTATAGGATTCAAATAGATAGCTCCCCAGATTAGGCCTGAGTCTTATAAACTTTTACGGGTTCCTCGCAGGAGTCTCAGGAGACACGTCTGAGCTCACAGAGGAGGAACATCAGAGAAATGCAGTCGCTGGCCAAGCCCAGCTCCTGGAGGGCCAGCTAATTTTAGCTCCTGGGCAGCTGGCTGATCTCATTTTCTCTCTGTCCTGCGGTCATCTCAAGTCCCTGTCCCGCTAGGAACTGGGACAATCTCTGAATGTCAGACTGCTTCTCTCCCCCCGCCCCTCCCCCACCCGCTCCCCGCCCCCCGACCTCCTGTTAGCAAAGAGGCCTCTGAGGTCCAGAGTCAAATGTGTGCTGGTTGACGGGATTTGAGGAGGGTTCCTCTCTCTGGGGTGAGCCTTTTTAAAAAATTGAGGTGAAGTCACATAACATAAAATTAACCAGTTTCAAGTGGATGATTCGTTGCCATTTAGTAGACTCTCGGTGTTGTACAGACACCACATTTTCATCACCCCAAGCCCAAACCTGCACCCACTAAGCCATTGCGTCCCAGTCCCACCTCTAGATTCCTTTGTGAGGCAAGTTGACGAGCTTGGTTCCCACAGGATCGCTTCCCAGAGTTCAATGAGACACAGCCACCTTTGCCGCTAGGACCCAGAGGGGAGCTTTCTGGTGGGGACCACAGGAGAGACAGCGCCTGGAATCACACAGGAACCCAGACCAGGAGACCTTGTGAACCGGAGGGGACCATCTGTTGGGGTAGCTGCTCTGTCTGAGACTGGTTTTTGGTCTCCTGCTGAGGTGATGATCCCTTTAAAATTCTCAGCATTCTCACTCTCCCATGTCCTGCCTCCCTGTCTGGGAGGCATTTTATTCCTTTAATTTGTGTTGGTCAGCATCCAAGTCTGGCACCAGGCAGTCCCTGCTTGAGGAGCTGGGGGTGGTGGAGGCTCACCCAGGTCTGGAAGGGGAGTCTCCCCGGGATGCTAACTGCTGGCTGTCTCCTTCAATACCCATCATGCCGCTGGTAATCACTTTCAAATGGCAAACAATAATAAAAGCTTTCCTCGGCTTGGCTTCCAAGTGTCAACGTATCTACCCAGGCTATGGGTGTGTGTGTGTGTGTGTGTGTGTGTGTGTGTGTGTGTGTGTGTGTGTGTTTGAATTGTTCAAGAAGAAGAAGATGTTTAGGGGGCCCTCGAGTATGCTGGGATGGACAGGAAGGGCCTTAGATTCCTTCCCAAACACTCTCCATGAGGCTGACCTGGAGCAGGTCAGGTGGCTGTGGCTTTTCATCTGAATCTGGAGGGTGTTAGCAGGGTCCCTCCTAGTGGGGTCCCTTGTGAATCTAGGCGTAGCTTGAAGCTGGGGATGACACAGGAGGGAGGACCCAGCGTTCAGATTTGGCTGCTGAGGACGGGTGGCTAGATTCCGAAGGGAGAGTCCCAAGGGTCTGAGCTGGGAGGGGAGTGAGGCTGACCCCGCCCCACGGTGTGCTCCAGACCACGCACAGCCTCAGTCTCACCGAGTCCCTCTCCCTGGAGAGTCTGTTTTCCCTGGAGGGGTCGGGGGAGAGTAAGGCTAAGAATTTAACTGGTAGGCAGTTTCAATCTGGACTCCTATCAGAATTCAGATGCGTGAATTGTAGCATGCAGTGCAAAATTCGCAGGAGTTGTAAACTGTCTTCCTTACGGTGGCCACACTGAGACAGACGGGTGGCCCGGGGTGAAGGGCTGCTCTCTGCAGGCAGGTGGCTGTGGCGGGAATAATTGGGAAGTCCTGGCAGTGGTCAGGGCGTTTGCCCGGAGGCCTGTGGAATCGCTGGACCTTGTAGAAATCCCCTCCTCGCACCCTTTCCCTCATCCAACTGCACCCCCTCCTGTAAATGTCCAGGTCCCCCTTCCCGCAAAGACTTCCTCCCAGTGGACCCCAAGACCCAACACAGCCTGGGTCGTCTGCACGGGGCCTGACCTCTGTCCTCGAACACCCTTTCAGTTACCTATTTCTGCTTCACAAACTGTGCCGCCACGTCGTGGTTTAGGGCCTTGGCCCTTGCTTGCCCCTGACTCTGAGGTCGGGGAGGCGGGTGGGGCTGAGCAGGGAGTCCTGCAGGGCTCTGGGCCTCCCCGCAGCATGCTGGCCCCGGACCCTTTCACAGCACGGGCTTCTCAGGGACACCTTGGGAGAGGAGGGGGTCCGCGTCACCTCACTGTGTTCCCGTGGTCAAAGCCAGTCCCAGGGGCCACCAGCCCAGAAGTCAAGGGGAGGAGACAGAGACCCCCAACTCTCCATAGGAGGAGAGGCAAAGCATCGACGGTTATTTTAAAACTGCCCCATGGAATGGGTTGGCTTTGAAGCTTCTGGTCTGAACCACTCTTTCAGTCATTCTCTCAGATAGCACAGTCCCCAAGGACCCCTCCCTGTGCCGGCGGCAGGGGGACTTAGTCAACATTTGAAGGTCATTTCAGGATTCGGGCATCAGGGACAGGTGTGTGAGGAGGGGCTTTGGGCAGGAGGACCCTGCTGCAGGCAGAACCCGCATCATTAAAGCACCAGGGCCAGAAGCAGCCGGGTGATGAAGAAGGTGCGAGGGGGCAGGGGAAGGTGTGTCCTGGAGTCAACCACGTGCTGAGGGACTCCAGGAAGAGCTGGTGGGCAGATTCCCCCCCCCCCCTCTCACACACACACACACACACACACACACACACACACACACACACACGCCGGGGGCACCTGGGCCGTGGGGCTGCAGGGCTGCCCTGGTTGTCACTCAGAGCCTCCGCAGGGTCCCAGAGCCACCCTGCCGGGAAAGCAGAGAAAGAAGCTATTGTTTCTCCCACTGTAACTGGCTGATGACAGTACAAAGGAATGTAGTTAGGACCCTCCCTCCTCGCCATGGAGGATTACAGACCGGAGAACCATTGGGCACAGGGTGTGGAAACCGCTGGGGTGGCAGAGAGGGGAGTGAGTGCTCCCTGGGGGCGCTGCGTAGATTCCGGAATTCCAGCCTCCGGCTCCCAGCTACTGAAACCTCTGGCCACTGGGCAAAATGGGAATGCTGGTTCTTAGGATTTCTAAAAAAAAAATGTATTTTATTGATTTTTTACAGAGAGGAAGAGAGAGGGATAGAGAGTTAGAAACATCGATGAGAGAGAATCATTGATCAGCTGCCTCTTGCACACCCTCTACTGGGGATGTACCCTTGACCAAATCGAACCCAGGACCCTTCAGTCCTCAGGCTCTATCCACTGAGCCAAACCGGTTTCGACAGGATTTTTTTTTTTTTTTTTTGAGGATTAAATAAAATAATCCCAAATAGAAGGCCTAGTATGATGTGTTGCCACAGGGTAATAAGCACTAAATAAATACAAACTTCTTTCTCTCCAAAATGTTAGAAAAGGTGCCTTAGGAATCCTTGAGTCCCATTTGCGATGACCCCGCGGAGGAAGCCTAGAGGTCAGCAAGTAACGTGCCCAAGCGGAAGCTGTGTGTTGGCGAATCCTCGCTTCCTCCTCTTGGCCGAGCGCTGCCTTCTGTGCTGCAGGCCTGCTCGTCCCTCTGCGGACCTGAATGTTTCATGGCAGCAGCCACACCGCAACTCAACATGTCCCTGAAGACCATGGGGGCCTGGGAGAGAAAACGCTAGCAAAGCATTAAAGCAAAACATGAAAAACACACACAACAAAACCACATCTGAAATGCCAGCATATGGCAACATGACAATTTTTTAATAAAGCCACTCATTGAAATCACATTAGTAAGCCCTTGCCCCTCTATCCATTTCTTACTTACTTCAAAAAGAAAATTTAAGATCAGAGTTTAGAGTGATACCAAAGCAAAAAGTAAAATGCCCCCCCTTCCTCGTGTCCCCTCCCCCAGACCACACTGACCGGACGCTGACCAGCAAGGCCTCCTGCTTATCCATCAGTAGCAGCGGGAACCGACACTCGGGGCGGTTCAGTTTATGGAATCCAGTTTTCCAGGCGAGCCGCCCACCAGGAAGCCTGGGTGCTATAAGACACTGTCCTGGGCCCCATGATCGATTACTAAGCAGCCCATCGGCTCTCGCGTGGTGGTGCAAGAGGACAGCGTTCTGTTCGCAGTCTGTGGGCCATGAGTTTGCGCAGGCGCAGCCGGAATGGCTCACTGCGCACGTCTGTGGCCTCAGCCGGAGAGACCGGACTGGCTGGCGCGGGTGGGGTAGGTGTCCACACTCACATGCCGGCACCCGGTTCGGGCTGGGTGAAGGGTGGCCTTAGCCAGGACTGCCTCCTGGAGGGCCGCAGGGTGGTTAGGCGTCTTGCTCAGTGGCTTGGGCTCCGAGAACAAGTGTCCCAGCCAACCTGGTGGCAGCTGCATGGCCGCTAAATGACAGCCTCGGAAGTCACACGTTGCCACTTTCGGCATCCTCTGTTGGTCGGAGCAGACACAAGCCCACCCAGATGCAAGGACGGGGGCCCCCCAGCTCTCACGGGAGGAGGGTCAACGCATTGGCACCTGTGCTGTTGAGCCGTCACCTGCGGGGATCATGCTTTGTGAGTGCTGAGCCCACAGGCTAACAAAGGATTTGGGGACTCCTCAGGGGACAGAGACAATGGAAGAGGGGAGATTCAGGCCTTTGATCTCTGGGGCATTTTGAAGGTTGTGGAGACAGATTTTATATATATATATATATATATATATATATATATATATATATATATATATAAAATGGGACTATCTTGGATAATCATGGGGAAAAGTATGGCTTTGAAGACTTTGCTCACAGTTTACTTGCCACATTGAGAAATGGGACCACCACGCCTACCTGCTTTATAGCGCGAGTGAACTGCCCAGCGAACACCAAGGCCTTGACCGGGCTGCTGTGGGGATGAGCTAGACTTTGCATTTTTCCACCAACAGGAGGAAGTGGCAGTGCAGGGGGGCAGCTCCAGAGAGCCAGGCAGAGGGAGGGGTCGCCTCGTTTTGAAAAGGGGTGCGCTCCACCCGTTCCCCCTTTAGTCTCCCCCCACCTGTGTACATACCCAGAAGGAACATCGTTTGTGTTGAATCCAAAGAGGAGTCTTTGAAGCCCTCAGAGATCTCTAGAGCAAAGCACAGGGTGAGGCCAGGGCATTCAGGAGGCCTGAATGGAGGGAGGGATGTGCACAGCCCCAGCTGCTCTGAGGCTGGCTGAATACCGCCCGAGCGGTGCCCCACTTGTGCCTCTGCAGCCCAGCAGCCACGTGGTTGGGGCAGGAAAGTGAACCGAGGTGCTGTCCCCCATCTCATTGTGCTCCAGGAGTGAAGGGGGAATGAGCTCAGGGCTCCTTCAGTGCTCGGCAGGCACTATGTTAGGTGCTTTGTATCATTAACCTGTTTCATTAAAGCCTCACTATAATCCTTTGAGTCCTAGTCGATAGTTAAAAATCTGAGGCTCGGAGTACAAGCCTTTTCTAAGGTCAACAGGGGCAGGATCTGTTTGCTTTTGCAAAATAGCATCGCTGCAGGGCTAGGAAGCCCCCTCTCCTGTCCTTTCCTTCCAGTCCTCATTCCATTGGGCACTTTCCCCTTCGCTTTGAACCACAAGATCCTGTCACCAGGCTTCTGGATGCTTGCAAAACCCAATCCCTTTATGGCTAGGGCCACAAAGGAATTACATGCAAAACGTATTTGAAGAAAGGATTCCTTAGACTAGCATGCTATCCAATACAGTAGCCATATATGAGTGTTAAAATAAACCAAATAAAATTAAAGAAATTCAAAGTGCAGTTTCCCAGGCACACTAGCCACATTCAAGTGCTCAACAGCCAGGCATGGCCAGGAGCAACTGTATTAGCTGGACAGGCACAGAATGTTAGCATTATTGTGGAACGTTCTATTGAACCCTGCAACTTTAGAGAATAAGTGTAGGAAGAACCACATTTTTTCCCTCAATTATTAATACTATTGTTATTTTTGTTAACACGTTTTAATGATAATTGAGGTATTTCTTTTCTCCAAATCTTTCTGAGAGGTACAGTGGCTGACTATATTTTTACAGTACTGAATAGTTGACAAGCTGCATCCACATCGTTGATCTTATTTAAAGCAAAGGCTTGCAAAGTATGGCAGGGAATGATGTGACAGGTAAAGCAACAAAGGTTCAGAGAGGTTAAGCAACTTGGCCAAGATTCTGTAAACAGTAACTAGTGGAGCCAGGATTTCAACACAGGTTCTCTCTTTGTGCGCTTTCTGCAGGGCAAATGTGTGTATACAAAGCCTGGAATTCTCCTTAGGCAAAATTATTAAATCGAAAGTAACTGGCCAGGGTTCTTGTGTGGAGAACTGTGCTCCTCGGTTTTCTTGTTTAGACTGTCAGATTTTTTTCATTAGATCTTGCCACTAACAAATATCTTTGTTTTCCTTCCAAAGTTGTCAGCAGCTTTTGTAATTATTTTATCAAACGAACACAGTTTACAGAGGCATATATTTATTAATTGGGAAATTACCTTTTCCAATTAGTTTATAATGAGAATAATTATGTTTACTGTTGCTTAGACAAGTGGTAAATAAAAAAGAACCAATTTTTTAAAACGTTAACTTTCCAGAACTAGGAGTGATGTAAGATACATGTGCATGGAAAGGTAGCCAGCAATACCTGGCCAGGTTTGCTATATAAAAAGAACAATTCATTTATGCACTCATTTATTTAGTTAATATAAAATATTATCATCCTCTGGTCTAGACACTGGAGGTAATAACAGAGGCAGGTAAACAGTAAACCTATCATAAAATAGACAACATCATGTCAAGCTGTGATAGTGCTTTGCATAAATAAAAAGCCAAGAAGGGATAGGTAGCAGCAGAGTAGGTGGGAATAGTGTTTTAGACAGGGTTGTTAGGAAAGATCTTCCTGAACTTCACTTGAAGAGGAACCTGAAGAACAAACCTAAACAAGCTATAGACCTAGGGCAGTGGTCGGCAAACTCATTAGTCAGCAGAGCCAACTATCAACAGTACAACAATTGAAATTTCTTTTGAGAGACAAATTTTTTAAACTTAAACTTCTTCTAATACCACTTCTTCAAAACAGACTCACCCAGGCTGTGGTATTTTGTGGAAGAGCCACACTCAAGGGGCCAAAGAGCTGCATGTGGCTGGAGAGCCGCAGTTTGCTGTACACTACCCTAGGGAAACTGTTCCAGAAATAGGTGCCCTTCGTGCCACGGTCCTGAGGCAGGCACATGCTTTGTTTTACTTTTCACACTAAATCATCACTGATCTTACATTGTCTGCTTGATGGCATATTTCCTGCCTGTTTTCCTATGCATGATGCCTATGCTTGGCTCTAGAAGCAACGGGAAGGCTCCTGTGGTTGGAATGTAGTGACAGAACTAAGGAGGTAGAAGCCAGGATCAGTTCCTGGACCACCAGTTGTAGACTGTGAAGGCCTTTGGGTTTTATGCTGAGGTGACTGGGAAAGCTGTCGGTGGTGGTGCATGGAGCACATGAGTTACTGTAGGCTTTATTTGTTAATTGTTTTTTTTTTTTTTGGTAAGAAATCTGATTATTCAAAGATATTACCTTCAAGGATTAAGCAAGGATGCTGTAGTTTTCTTAACAAATAGAAAATAGACTGTGTGCAACAATGAACTCTATAGTACTAGAGCCAACTTTCTATTTTGGACCTTTTCAGATCTTTAGCAAAGTTGAAAGAATTTTACAATAAATACTCTTTACCTAGATTATTCGCCAATTAACATTTCACCACATCTACTCCCCCCTCTATTTGTTTAAACCATTTTAAAGTAACTTGCACATATATCTTGGCACTTTGCACCTAAATACTTCACCATCTATATCCAAAATACAATGATCACACCCAGAAAACTTTGGTAAAATAATGTTATCTATAATTATTAAAATATTACTATATGAAATAATAATGATAAACACTCAATAGTAATATATTAAATTTCTCAAAAATTTCCAATCATATTCTTTACAGTCACTTAAAAAATAATCCAGGATTCAATCAAGGACCACATATTGAATATCTGAGAAGTCAGAGGACCCTTTTGGGGGAGAAAAAGGAGATGGGTTTGAGAAGGGAGATTGGAGCCATAGAAGGGAGCCTTTAGGTGCAAAGCTAGCGTTTTGGGGCACCAGAAAGCCAGGGAAAGTTGTTGACAGTGACTCAACAAAAGCAGCATTTTAGGATGATTCCTCTGGCTGCTGAGTGCCCTGTGGATTCAAGCTGGGGATGTCATTGGCAGAAATACATGAAGTGGTGACATTTGCCTCTGTCTTCATCCTCTCCTGCCCCACCCACTCCTTCCCCATTCTGGTTTCCAAAGCAAAGGTGCTATTTCCAATCTTTCCAACCTTCCTCCCCCACTTCTTCCTTCTTTCTTTGTGACTTCCTTCTGCTGCTCTTCCCCCCCACGTCTTCCACCTCTAATGTGGAGCTGTGTGGGAGGGAAATCGGGGTCCTTGTCATGAAGGAGGAGGCCCTGCATGGGAGGAGGACACCTGGGCTGGATTTTCTCCAGTTAGAGCAGTTCTTTCCCAGAACTTGGAGGGAAAAGAGAAATCCATGAACCCAGAAATTTGGTAGTTGCAGTTTTAACCCAGATTCCTGCCCCTGCAAAGTTCCTCCTTCCATTCCCCCTCTTCCTGTGGGCTCCATCCCACACCAGGAATCTAGAGAGTAAGAAAGCTCCAGCCTTAAATGCTGTCCTCCTCCGCATGGAACCTGCTCTCCCTATGTCTTAGCCAGGCCCTCCAGCACTTCCAGTGACAGTTCCCCAATGGGGTAAAGGGATAATGGCTACTGCTTTTAAGGGCAGGGTAGGAGAAAAGGTCTGCTCAACAAGTGGAGTCTTAGGGGGGTATGGTAACCATCACCTGGGACAGCCTTTGCCTCTGCAGTTTGGTCTTGAGAGTGGCCTAGAACAGAAAGATAGCCATGGCTTGGGGTGGGGGTGGGGGGCGGGTGGCAAGTGAGTCTTGAGCAGGTGAAATTTGTAGGAGACTCTCAGAGAGCAGCAGGTAAATTGGCTAATTGGCTGTTTCTCATTATGATACTTGTTCTTGCAAATGATGGTGAATGTTAATAACCAGCTCTCAAAAAAAGTATAAATAAACAAATAAAAGAAAGGAAAGAAGAAAGGAAGGAAGGAAGGAAGGAAGGAAGGAAGGAAGGAAGGAAGAAAAAAAAAGAGAAAGACAAAAGCCCTTATTTTCAGTTTGCCAATTTCTATGGTATAAATACTCCCACCATGGCCAAATTCAAGTTACCAATGAGACATCACTAGAACCAGAGTTGAGAGGTGATGTGCACTGTTGGCTCACAGCTGGTGTGAAGAATCTGCTCCAGCACTCCTTTTCTTCTTACCTTTGCAAAGTGCCCACCAACCTTCTTTAGGGACATCTGAAGATCCTGGAGCCCCTTCATAATTTCTGAGCCCAAGTGGAAACCACAACTGTGTGTTTAAGACTACACTTGGGAACAGTTGTGTTTGGAGCTATGTTCCTGAAGTTGAAGGGTTTGTGGTTCTAGGTTTGATAATGCCACCACCAGCTGCATATGTTCAATGAAATGCGTGTGCTGGTCGCCATTGTAAATGGTCAGTGGTTCTTTATTCCTGAAGGGAGAGCCCTGATTGCAAGCTTCACAATATGATGAAGAAGAATTAGCTGAATACAAAGGTAAAGGAGAAAACTTGGCTTATGGTGAAGGTTCACAGGCTTGGTAAGGGCCACCTGTAGAAATCATTTCTCTGAGAAAACATGGTGGAATATTGGATAGTGCAAGGCTTTGAAATGAGGTGCATATGATTTGAGTTATTCATTGACTGTGGGCAATTGGTAGCCTCTTTGAGATGGGTTCTCATATCTCTCCTAGAAAATCATGGTGAAGATTACATGAGATAATGTAAATAAGTTTGCGATACGTGAGAACACAGTGCCTAGCACAGGGTCTGGCTTAGAATAGGCGCTTTATTTTAGACTAGAAACCCAATGCCCAAAATTCGTGCAAGGGGCTCGGCCCTCGCAGCCCCGGCTTTATCCAGAAAGTTGTCCAGATGATCATTCAGCTGTTTGGCCATCTGGCCTAATTAGCATATTATGCTTTTATTATTAAATATTATTAAAGATACCTCCAATGTAAAGAGCAAATGTCATGAGTGCATAAGGAAGCCACTCTTAAGCAGCTATCCTCATCAAGAGAACCTTAGAGGCCCTAGCCTGTTTAGCTCAATGGATAGAGCATTGGCCTATGGACTGAAGGGTTCCTGGTTCCACTCAAGTCAAGGGCACATGCCTGGATTGTAGGCTCGGTCCCCAGGAGAGGGCATGCAGGAGGCAGCTGATCAATGATTCTCTCTTATCATTGATGTTTCTATCTCTCTCTCCTTCTTCCTTCCTATCTGAAATAAATAAAAATATTTTTAAAAAAGAGAACCGGAGAGGAGCCAGACTAGGAAGGGTGATGGAGGAAGATGCAGCATGACAAATGCTGGAAGGACAGAGGATGAGACAAGTCCGGCAGCTGGGAGACCCCAACAGCCGTGAAACCAGGGCCTTATTAGTCACTGCTGCTCTAGCTGGTGCGTCTGGCTTCCTTTTTAACCAAATGATCTACCAGATGGCTGATTTCTGACAGGAAGTTGAGGAGGAAAATCCCCATAAGTTTTCCAAGCAAAATACATATTAAGAAGCTGCATATAGCATGCACAATTAGCTGTGGATCCATTGGAGGGAATTTCCTACAATCTTAGAGTCTGTAGAAGCAAATCATGGTCCAGGCCCTCTCTTCGATATTCTATGACTCAAACTGAATTGATGTTGGAGCAGCATGTTGGCTTAGAATGAAATATGACATTTCATTAGCTAAGCAAAACAAAGAGCAGATAAAGAACTAAAGAAAGCCAAAAAAGAGTAAGGAAAACACCCTTGGACCATGAGCCATGGAGGGTTAGGTCTGAAATGACAATAGATCTGAGCTCCAGAGAGTCCAAGTGTTACATTAGGAGCCAATTAACACAAGCAATGAGGCTGTGGTTTTGCTGGGGACACTCATGGATAATGGAAGCAGGTGGCCTAGAAACAAAACCATTTTCCTCCCAGTGTAATCCTGGGTAATGGAGTGTGCCTGGGATCAGGATGAACTTGAAGGTATCAGTGCACCCTTCGAGGCGGCCAGGGGGTCACTGAGCAGGCACCACCTCTCTGAGTGACAACATCCTGCTGGTTCACCCACCTCCACGTGGCCCTGGTACAATGTGCTGCTCACCAAGGAGCTTCGCTCCCTCATCATGAAGGCTTTGGATCTGAACGTGGGAGGGGCAAGTGTGTAGAAAAATATCCTCTTCTTTTTATTTACAAAAACATTTTTTACTGAATTTTTTTTTGAGAGAGAGAGGAAAGGAGAGGGATAGAAACATCTATGAGAGAGAAACATTGATCTACCAGGAATCCAACAGGTGACCCCTTGGTTCATGGGTCAACACTCAACCATTGAGCCACACCGGCCAGACCAAATATCCTCTTCTTAATTCAGGTAGACTGGTGAGCCCTGAGCACCAGCTGTAGACACGTAAAACGGGAGAGCCAATGGCTTAATAAGGAAGAGAAAGAAATCAGGTGGGTGCATTAGAAAACCGGCTGGTTCAGGCTGGGAGGCTGAGTGAAGAGCACATTCTCGCGAGGTCCTGGGTTCTGAGCACTGCTCTGGCCTGGCTCACCTTCCTGACTAGGACAAGTCCCTTCACAGTCCTGAGACTTTAGCTTCCATATCAGCAGAATGGTGCTGGTGGTGCTCCCAAGGGCTTCCAAGTTCCTGTCTAGTCCTCTAGCTCTCTTATTTTACCGCTGCTGGTGCCCAGGCTGGTGCAGGGTCCAAAGTAGCCAATTTCTCATGTGGATGGGATACACTCGCATCACCTCCCCCATCATCCAATGTTTGCCATTCTCTTGTTAGATCCAGTGGAGAATGGCTCTAGCCCGGGGCAGCCAACACGTGGCATTCACATTCTGTCCACCACACCACAAACCAATGGCATTATGTACTAAATGATCCTTGTTCTCCATTGCATCTGGGTTAGGCGTCAGGATGCTTAATTGCATTGCAGGTGGCATTGAGACCAGGCAAAGGGGACCTGAGAAGAATTTAGCTTGGGAAGGACTCCTGATGCCCCGAGGGCATCTGGGACCCCCCACAGGACGGCTATTCATATCTGCTAACCGTATCCTTCTCATGAGACACTTACCTGCTTATCAGCTGACTCCTTGCTCTTGGGGCCAGTGAGTCCTGTTTCAATGTTGCTTAACTCATAACATGGAAGTAATGGTATCTGTCCTGCCTGCCTATTAGGATTCCAGGGAAGTGCTTGGAAAAAATACTAAGTGCCATGCAACTATAAGGTTATTAATAACGTTGCTATTATGCATTTTGATTGATGAGACTTTGATACAGAGAAAGGCTGCTCCCCTCCCTCCGCCACAAGACCTGTTCCCAAAAGCACATCTCAGTCCACACTCCAAAGACATTTCTTGCAACCACATCTTAGTGCGGTTCACCCAATAAAAAGCTCCTCTGGCTCCAAGTGGGCATGCAAGTTCATCACAACATTTGCCATCAATAAAAGCCAATTCTTTCCATATGAAAAGCATTACGGCTGTCGAACGGTTATTGAGTGATGATACCTGAATAATGGGGATACAGGCACAGGGAAATGTACAAAGGCAAACTTCACAGGGACGCCAATTGCAAAGATAGAAATGTCGGCATCAGAGGGAATTAGTTAAGCAGAGTGGGGCACTTTGGCCTTCACCACGCAGGAAAGACGAGGAGCAGGCGGGTGGGAGGTGGAGAGAAGCAGCAGGGAGCAACGAGAGAATCAGTGCTACCTGGCAGAGGAGCCCCCAATGAGGGTGGTGGAGAGAAGACGCTACAGCCCACGCAGCCCGCAGCCCGCAGCCCGCAGCCCACTCGGACCACAGCTGCGCTATGGCCAGGTCTCCCAGGCCAGGAACTTGTCAAACATTATCTCCTGGAAAATTCTGTCACAACAGTCCTTGCATTTATAATTAGAGCCCCGTTTAATCCTCAAAAGTGTCCTGGTTTGGGCAACAAATGATATCACCCTGGGCATTGTCGTTATTGACGGATGGAAATCTGGAGGGACTAAGCGAGGCTGGGAACTCTGCCCAAAGACCCCAGCTCCTCAGACCCTCGTGTCCCCCCCTCTTCCGTTGCAGAGCAGAACCTCATCTGACTCACTTTCAAAACAAAAATTCTTCAGTTAGTCCATTAAAAGACATAACAGCCCTGTTTTAATGTCAGCAACGGCCTTGGGATGAAAAGACTACTAATTACTCTAATTAACCAAGCACATTAAGTGCACATGTTCAAACGAACATGAAAATACCATCCGTCTTGGTCCTCGGGTTCTAGAGATGCTGGAATCCATAGCCATTTAGTGGAAGAAACTGACTTCAGAGAAAACACAGCCAAAGCGGCCGCTTGTCTGTGGGACTGTCTACTTGTGCAGGAGCAACCGAGAGACGCGGACAGGCAGGAGGGTGTCTCCCCGGTCTGTGTTTCCAATTACTGCCCAGAGGAGACAGAACAAAGAAGCTCCTATTTATAGCCAAAGTCTAAATAAGTGTGTGTGTGTGTGTGTGTGTGTGTGTGTGTGTGTGTGCGCGCATGCACGCGAGGGGAGGGGGAGAGAGGGGAGTGAAGAAGCTTAATCATGAGAAAATACAATCCACTGTTGGCATCCATAGTGGATAACACTGTAGTTTATTGTAAGAACAAACTGACTTCAGGGAAAAGAAGGCCTCCCAAGTCTTGCCTCCATGTACAAGGTTCTCTGAAACCACTTGGCTGCCAGTGATGAGAGCAGGACGGGGCAGAGGGGCATGGTGATGGGAGCTGGGTCTGGAGCAGGGCAGGCACCGAAACTTCTGGGCGAGAAAGTGCCTCTGCACTTGTAACTGGGAAGCCAACGAAGGTCGAGTTTTCTTCGTTTCTGTGAGCGTGCCAGTAACCCTGGGTCGTTTCTCAGGGCTCGGACCTCAGGCAGTGCTCTCAGGGAGCAGGGGTAATGGAGAGCAGCTGTTATCTCCTTGGAGAGGATCTGGTTAATAATGCATAAAAGGCCTCAAGGTTCAGAATGCCATCTTGTTTTAGAATAGGTCGCATGGTGGGGGAGGGATGCCAGGATGGCATGCAAGAGCCCTCTTTATCTCCTCTCCTTAAGAAATAGATTTAAAAAGTAAGTATTGAGTTAGTACATTGGCCAAGCACTGTGCTACATAATTTCCATAGCATCATCCCATTCAACCCTCATAACAAACCTTTAGAAGTCTGTTATTGCCAACCCATTTTACAGATAAGGAAACCAGGGCTCAGAGAAACTAAGAACTTGCTCAGGTCCCATACCTGGAATTCTAGGAGGCCTCGGAAGGGTCACTGTGGCTACTATTCTGGTAGTGCCCAAGATGATGCTAAAGGTGCTTCCATTTTCAGGCAATTCGTTCCTTGCCTTTTGGAGCTCAGGGTCCTATCCAACCACTAGATAATGTAGCTCCAGAAAGAACCTGTCCGAGGCCCAGAGGTTGCACCTACCAGCCCCATGTCACAACCTGTGGCATAATTGGGATACTACCTTCTCCCTTCAATTTATCTGAAATTCCAAAGTCATTCCATTTCCTCTAGTATTGTGGACTAGGTTTAGGGAAGGTCCTTATAGAATGTATAAATGATGTGGGTTTTTTTTCCCCTTCCCATTCTAATCAAATTGGCTTGTGCTATGGCGATGCTAAAAAGCTATAGTGGTGCTGCATCCTCTGCTATGCTAAATCACTCCCAAGAAGAATACCAAGGAGGGGACCACTGTTCTGTACAACCCTCTAGGGTGTTTAATAAGTGAGTCTTTTGCTTTCCAAATAGAGACTCCCTGGAGTTGGCTCAGATTATTAATGAATCCGTCTGCAGAAGCAGACTAGAGCGGGCATTGTTGTCATTATCATTTATTAGATAATTTTTGCCTCTTGCTTCATATTTAAGAACTCAATTCCACAAACCACCTCTGACCTGCAGGAACAGGAACAGGAATAGTCAACAAATTCTGTTACTTCTTTCTTTTTAGATTTATCATCTCCTTACATCCTACACTTATTACACTGGTCCAGGCAGTTTCTTCTGTTGTTCAAACTTATTTCTTTAACTCTAGTCTTTGTGTCCTAATCTTTCAATTCATCTTTCAGGCTAACCCTGCTATCCCCAAATATTCCATTCCCAAGTCCTTCTTTACTCAAGAATCCACAGTACCCCACTGCCAATTTTGAGCCTTTTAAATCACAAAAAGAACACATAAATAATGTCCCAAATTTAAACAATACAGAAGGAAATATAGAGGAAAATCTCAGATCTATCTATCTATCTATCTATCTACCTATCTATCTATCATATTTAAACCAAAAGACTATTCTTTTGAGATTCTTTTCTTTTTTAATTTTTAAAATGCTTATCAATATAAGCTATGCATATGCTAGATAAAATTTCATTAAAAATAATAATAGAAGTCTTAAAAAATAGTCTCTTGCCCCATGCTTCTCATTGTAAGAGCCCAATCAAAGTCAAATGCCTCAGCTAAGCTGTTAAAACCTATGTGACATAGTGCTGCTGGGGTTACCTTCAGAGGCTCAGTTCTACTCCTCCTCAACTTCAAACAAAGGTCATGATCTATTCTGATAGTCTTTGTCTTTTAACTGAAGAGTTTAGTCCATTTACATTATTTGTAATAACTCTACTTTTTGGATTCATTTCTATCATCTTGGTTTTGTACTTTCTAATAATATTTATCCTGTGTTATTTTTTTCTGTTTCATTTTTTTCTTCTTTTGCCTCCTTGTTTTGAAGTTATTGGTTCTATTTCTTGCACCCCTAATTCCAATTTCCCTCCAGTATTCTAGTTCTTTTAATAGACATCTTAAACACTTTAATATGCATAATTAACATAATAGAATTGAAATTTAGTCAGTATACATGAGCTTTTTTTGAACAATAAAAGAAGCAAAGCGCACTTGAGTTCTAATTACTCACCTCCAAATTTTATGTGCCATTTTCCAGTATTTTGATTCTTTTAATTTTTAAAAACCCATAAATTAAACATTGTTTATGTTTTCTACTAACATTTTTTACCCTGTTTCCCCGAAAATAAGACAGTGTCTTATATTAATCTTTGCTCCCAAAGATGCACTCGGTCTTATTTTCAGGAGATGTCTTATTTTTCCATGAAGAAGAATATGGTACACATTTATTGTTAAATGAAAATAAAGAAAATTTATTACCTGTATACAGTACGGTAGTACAGTAGTTGTCAACACAAACCAGACAAACTGTGAATCCTACAGTATCAAGAATTTACTCATTTATCCAATGACAATCATGTCATCATCTTCTGGAACATCATCATAACAATCCAATTCCTGAATTTCCTGGTGAATTTCTTGTGACTCCATTTCTTTCAGAAGCAGTGGACCAAATCTCTCATGTGTAGCAATAGCACTGTCTTTAAATGAGTACTTCTTGTCAAAGTAGCCTGCTCGCAGTGCATTTGCAATGCAACTGTCAGTGATTTTCTCCCATGAATTCTTCACCCAAGTCACAACTTCTTGCAGTTTAGGTTTCACAAAGTTTCCACACTGATTTCTCTCCATTCACACAGCAGTGACGTCGGGACTCTGTGTAACGTCACTGGTTGCTAGACACCAATCGGGGTGGCCCTAGCGACCAGTTTATGGTAAATTAATTTTCATTCTGAGACAGAGCCTGGGGGCCTTATTTTCAGGGGGATGCCTTATATTTCACTCAGAAGGAAACCTGTAAGTAGGTCTTATTTTCGAAGGATGTCTTATTTTCGGGGAAACACGGTATTTAGATTTAACCATATGTTTAACTTCATATTTGCCTTTAAAACTTCCTTCTGGGATTCTTCACTTGTTTTTAAAATGCATGTTGTTTAGAAGTTCCCACAATGAGAGTGTTTTGGTAGTAATTTCTCTTAGTTTGGCATAATCTGAAGTAGTTTTTTGTGGCCCTCCCCTTTAAAGATAGTTTTTTCTTGTTTAGGATTCAAAATTGTTAGTTGATTTATGCTAGCTGATTTGCATTAATGCTTGTCACTTTTTTCTAGATTATCTGCTTGTTCTCTGTGATTGCTATCAAGGTCTCCTCTCTGTGTTTGTTTTTCAAACATTTGATAGGTCTAGGAATGGACCTCTTTTGATATATCCTGCTTGGGATTCTCTGGGTTTTCTTAATCTATGCACTGATGTCGTTCACTAATTCTGGAGAATGTCCACCATTGTCTCTTTTAATATCGGTTCTTCCCATTCTCTTTATTATTTTTAATGTTTCCTATAGAATATTCTCATCCTAATCTCCAGGTTTCTTAAACGTTTTCATATTTCCCATTGCTCCCCCCATGAGTCTGTGTAATCTTTTCAATATTCCAGTTCATCTATTTTCTCTAATAAACTAGTCATTGAAATTTCAATTTTATTTATCATTTTACTTATTTCTAGAATTTCTATTTGGTTATTTTTCTAATTGATCAATTATAATAGTTTTAATTTGCCAAAACTGGTTTGGCTCAGTGGTAGAGCATCAGTCTGCGGAATAAAAGGTCCCGGGTTCGATTCCAGTCAGGGGCATGTACATTGGTTGCGGGCACATCCCCGGTAGGGGGTGTGCAAGAGGCAGCTGGTCGATGTTTCTCTCTCATCGACATTTCTAGCTCTCTATCTCTCTCCCTTTCTCTCTGTAAAATATCAATAAAATATATAAAAATATAATAGTTTTAATTTATTACACTTTCAACCTCCTCTCATATTTATGAACATATTAATTATACTAATTTTATAATATATGTTTGATTAGTCCCAGTATTTGTGATTTCTGAGGATCTGATTCTAGAGTTTCTTATTTCAGCTGACTCTCACTAAGGGTGGTTTATTTCCCTGTGTTTAATGATTAAAAAAAAAGTTTATTTTCCTTGTAACTTAATTTGCAGGAGTTCATTGAGGCCCGTTTTGAAGTATTTTCTTCCAGAGAAGGTTACAACTTGCTTCTGTCAGGTGCCTGAGGGTTTCACCAAGTTGGAACCAACTCAAACTAAAAGTCAGGGTCTTTTTCCCCCCAGCCACAATAGTTGTGTATATTCAGACCCCAAACTCAATAAAGGTTATATCTGTTATTAGAAATGGGGAGGGAGGATTTTTCTTTTTCTCTTTCTGCTCCACGTAGAGCTAAGGCCAAGCTGGCCACGTGTCTACTAGTAGATGTGCTTGCTCTGTGGGGTAGGCGCTTTTTTGCTCACTCACTGAAGTGCTGCCCTCCCATTTTCTTGGCCGTGTTTGTGGGTCTTTGTTCTGAACTTTTACTCATCTTGGGCTTTAGCTTTTGTCCCTTCTGCGTGGGAAATGCTGCTCTGATGGCTCCTGCGGATTTGGGCTGTCTCATCACTTCTGGGCCCCAAGGAATCACTTCACTTTCTAGCCAAATCTGTCATAGGTTTAAAAAAATGTTTTTATCTTTTACCGAGTGCTTTTAGGAATTCTTTGAAAATCTAGTCCACCTATTCGCAGAAAAGAAAGACTTTGTTTTCGTGCAGTTGGGCAAATTATCTGAGCTTTAGTTTATCTCATCACCAAGGTGGACGGACACCTGTATCATTATGATGTTTGTGAGGATTAATAAGATATTGGAAATAAGTGTCTTCTATGTAGAAGTTTAATAAATGATGGTAATTACTATTACTATGGCTGCTGTTTTGCTACGAGTACAGTTAAAAGAAAGATAGCTAATTTTAAAAGCAGTTAAAATTCTAGCTTTCTAAACATATTCACCATGTATATTATGTGTGAGGGCCTTTTTTAAATTTTTTTTTTATTTTTTCACCACTCTGAAGTAGCTAATAACAGCTCTCCCTGTAGGACTTGAGCCTGTCCCTGAGCTGCACCTTTGATAGGGACTGTGTGTGGGCTGGAAGCGAGGCTCCAGGCAGCAACCAATGTCAGAGTCCACCGCGGAAACACTTCCGCTCTGTGCAGCATGGGTGGGCAAGCTGAAAGAACACCATTTATTGCAAGAAAGGTGCTACACATATACAACGAGGTGTTATATTTATTATTATTTCTATTTTAAATTATCCATTGAAGAAAGACGACATGGCAAGAATTTTAAATGAGGCCCAGGGTCAAATTGGGTTCAGAAGCCCAAAGGGAAACGTGGTCATGTTCTGACTGAGATGCCCGTGACCTTGGGCAGGTCAAGTTACTTCTCTGCCTCATTCCCCTCGTGTGTGTGTGTGTGTGTGTGTGTGTGTGTGTGTGTGTGTGTGTGGAGCAGCATAGTGCGGCTGTGTAGTTTTAGGAAACTTCCACATCTCAACTTCTGTGATTCTCATCTCTTCCCAACCCACATCCTCTGGGCTCCCTCGTTCACTGACTTGTTGGACCCAGCACCACAGCTGTGCTAAAGAATACTGTTTATCCAACGATGTCTGCCCGGAGTCTCCCCTCCGCTACCTCCCCCTCCCCCCGTTCTCTAGCGTGAGAAACAGAATCAGAGTCACAGTAGACATAGAACCCTCCATGTGGCCCTGGCTTCTTCTGCTTTATGAGGTGCTCACCTGCCTCAGATGTGTGGTTGGAACAAGAGGAGCCACAGCAAGGTGCCACAGTTGCCACCTAAGGAAGGAAGTCGTTGGAACTAATACCTGGTGAGAGAGGTTAGCCGGGTGCAGAAGTGGGCCACACCTAGAGACAGTGTGTGTTTGTAAGGAGACTCCAAAAGCAGCAGGGTCCCTCCAAGGTGCTGGGCTCTACCCTCAGCCCGAGGGCAGCTCCCGGGAGTGTGAGGACAGCCGTGGTGCGAGGCCTATTGGACAAAGGGGGCGGCTGAAGTGCAGTGGTCTCTTCGAGTCTGAAAACGGGGCGGCTGGAAAGTGAAGGCCTCTTCCTGTTGATTCACATTCTGGGAAAGGGCAGAGGCAGGAAAAACCGGGTGCAAAGCTGGGCTGTGTCGCTGGGAAGGTGTTGAAGCCGCATCTCTATCTGAGGCTTGGAGCTGTGATGTGGGGACCGCCCTGCTGTCGTGTCCCGAACTTCAGTCATTGGAAGGCCGCAGTCCTGGGATTTGCTGCTCCCCTGCCCCCTGTCCCATTACTTCCTCAATATTTGCATTTAAGTTGATTTTTATGAGGTATGTTTATGTTAAAAGGAAGCTTTCTGTTACCATCACTTGCCACAGATAGAAGTTAATCTCTAGAGCACACACCACCACCACCACCAGGAAAGCAACGTGTTACGGTGCCATTACCTGGGCCTGAGGCTTGTTCTCTTCTTGTGACAGAGCTGATTAGCAGTTCTAGACTTGCCAGCACACCCAGCAGAGCCTTCTTCCTTGTTGCAATAAAGAAGATTGACAGAGGATAACAGTCATGGGGAAAATTTGTCGAGCCTTCACTTACATGTATGCCCACCCACACACATGAGACAGGCTCTATGACTCCCATCCCTTTTCCAGCTGAAGGCCCCAGGCCGAGAGGAAACCCTGCACTTGCTCAAAGCACACAGCTAGTTAGAAACACAGACACACTGGGGACCAAGGCGGTTTGTCCAGCGAGCTGGAGTTCGCCCTCCCAGGGCGATTTCTCCTCTCGCCCGCTGAGTCAGCGTCAGCTCATGTTATGACCTTGTGACGCCCAGAGCATCCTGGGTGCTGCCTAAAAGCATCTCCGGCATAATGAGTTCCGAGTATCCTCCACCCTAGAGACATCGCCCTACTTGGAAACGAGGAACATTGTGGCTGATTCCTAGAAAGTGCTCACTCAGTGTGACTTGGTCCACTGTTCTCCAACGCCCCTGAACCCTGGTTCTAGTATTCAAAGATGCGTGAAGGGGCTGACCCGGTTTGGCTCAGGGGTAGAGTGTCGGTCTGTGGACTGAAAGGTCCTAGGTTCGATTCCGGTCAAGGGCATGTACATTGGTTGCGGGCACATCCCCGGTAGGGGGTGTGCAAGAGGCAGCTGGTCAATGTTTCTCTCTCATTGACATTTCTAGCTCTCTATCTCTCCCCCCTTCCTCTCTGTAAAATATCAATAAAATATATTTAAAAAATAAAACAAAAAACAAAAAACAAAGATGCGTGAAGGGGCCCAGGCCAGGTGGCTCAGTTGGTTGGAGCATTGTTATACACCAAAAGGTTGCAGGGTTGTTTCCTGGCCTGGGGCGGGTCAGGGAGATAACTGAGCCATGCTTCTCTGTCTCTCTCTCTCTCTCTCTCTCTCAATCAATCAATTTTTTTAAAAAAGGGAAGTGACCACTTGAAGTTGTCACAACTCGAGGACTCTCATCATCATTCTCTGATGACTCTGACACTCCCAGGCAGACTTCCACCAGCAGCTTGCTTTGCAGAGTTGACTTTGGGGAGAGCATGCGCTAACAGTGTGCTATCTTGCTTCCCCCGTGTACCTCTGTGACTGGCACAGGGCCCACTGTGTATGTTCATAGACTGAGTGGGTTAATATGTGGTGGTTCCATTTCTAATAAGAAGAACATGCCCACATTATGGTCATGATCTTACATTAGATCTGACTCTGTAGTAACCGTCCCCCCTGTATTATCTTATTGCCTCAACAAACCTATAGCGTAGGCACCATTGTTCTATTGTGCAGATGAGGATGAAGTAGAAGTTTGGATAGTCAAATAATTGATTCTGAGCTTGGGGAGGGGGAGGGGGGAAGGCTCCTAACCCTCCTTGTGCTACTCCCATCAGAGTTGCTCACGTGGCTCTGGGTTCTGGTGAATCTGGTGGATGATCACCAGGCGCTTTGAATGCAAGTCTGACCTCACAGACAACCCGGTCTCTTGCCTGCACAGCTCTCCCCATGGTGTGGTGGTCGCAAGCTCTGGCGTTGGTCTCAGACAGGCCCGAGTCTAAACTGTTCTCTGCCAACCACCGGCCCTGTGACCGAGGCAGGCGGCCTGATGTCCCTGGGCCCCAGTTTCCTCATCTAGGAACCGAACAGTACAGAGGCGAGCACCTGAGAAGCACTCACACAATGGCTAGGTACCCGCTAGCCCCACTGACGGGTACTCAGTGTTAGGCAGAGGAAGCACAGAGGACCTGGGCTGGAAAGGTAGGGCATGTGAAGGGGACTATGGAAATGGAAGCAAAGTTATTTCTTTCTTCATAACTTTGGTGAAAGTGTCAGAGAAGGCAACGGAGTGCCGATTACTTCATGTCTTAGAAACATCGACATGCCCCCAAAAGGAGCATCCAGCACCCCTAGTTGTTAGATGTCCATCCTCCGGAGCCACGTGCCCCTCCCGCTGCGTGTTCCCAGACGGCCAGCTGAGCCTGTGGCATGTGAGGAAGTTCATTCCCTCACCGGCAGCCAGAGCCTTGGAACACCCAAGAAGCCCAGGCAGCGGCAGCCGAGATGATGAAGTGAGTGTGAACGGGGCACAGGGAAGGGAAGGAAGTGTCGCCTGGAGCAGCCCAAGCTCTGCCCTCTCCAGCCTGGCACTGGCGGGCATGGGCCTTCTCCATGGCATTCGAAGCTCGCATCCACAGTGGAGTGTGGGTTCTGAACTTGAGAAAGACTCCGCCCATTAAATACGGCCTCTCTTCCTCTTCCAGCCTCCCCTCCTCTCCCTCCCCTTTCTTTCCAATCACTGCATCAGCCCTCACTTGCCTGTTTACTTGGTTTTGTGGTTTCGGCTTAGATGTGGTTAGAGAGGTGGGGTCAGAGAACAGGCTCCCCACCCCACCCCTCCACCTCTCCGTGCCAGAAAACTACCCTACTTGGTCTTAGAGACCAAACATGATACTCTTGATATAGCAGATGGGGACATTCTGGTTCGGTTTCTGTGGGGTGGGGCCTCGGTATGGGTATTGGTTAAGGGCTCCCAGGTGATGGAGAACCGGTGGTCTAGTTCTTGAAAGAACCAGGATGACTAACTCTGTTTCGAGGACAAGTCAGTGGAGAAAATTGGGCCTCAGCCATAGTAAGAGTTAGCACTGCTTATTCCTGCGTAAACACTGGCTCAAGATGGTTTGTTTCACTGGGGTCTTTTGGCAAGCATCTCAAAAGCTTATCCCCAACATTTCATGGATGTGGACAAAGGGTACCAACTCATTGCACTCCAAATGGAATACTCAGCAAACCTCTGGGAGAATTAGGAAGTTATGTCACCCGTGAAATGGGTTAGCCGAGGTGGTGGTGGTGGTAAGAGGAGCCAGCCAAGACCTGAAACCTCTGGTGCTCAGACCATTCCAGATTTTTTCAGATGTCATTGAATTGGTAGATGTGGCCTAGGATAATGAGTGCCACCCAGTACGGTCTGCTGGATCCTGGGAGCCAGCTTGGAGGGCGCAAATGTAACTTGAAGCAAAGAGGACGCTGTGGGCTGCTTCTTACCAACAGGTTTATAGTGGACATCACAGCTCAGAACCCCAGGGAGACTGGGGGTTACTTGGTGGGTATGCTTGTGTGGTGAGGTTGGATGGTCAGTGAGGCAGTATGGGGTCAGGGAATGCCAGGTGCAGGTGTAGCAGACCCACAGGGGCCTCAGCGAAGAACAGCATGAAGCACACTGATGGTGACACAGACGCTGATGGCCCTCCACCCACTCCAGGCCCCTGACCTCGGGTGCAGACGCTGATGCCATGGTTTGTGGCTCAGGGTTCTGACAGAGGCTCCTCTGTTGTTTTACTTACTTTTCCAGGTTGCCACATTCAAGATTCATTACCCATCAAATAATAACCAACCAGAAAAGATGATAGAAAATGAGGTCCCATTCACAAGGGCCACTCAGTCCACAACAAACATGGGAATTAACCCAACAGAAGACTGTCCAAAAGTTTTGGGGAATTTTTTAGTATAAAATTGAAAGGATGATATCATGTCAGAACATCTGTAATGCAAACTAAAACACACTCTCATATTTGAAAAGGATATAGACATACTCAAGGATTGCCAGGGTCTCCGGGGGGAGGGATGAAAGAGGGATCACAGACATAGACGCATGCACACCATCAATGACACTTGAACACATTTCCTCAGCAACGAGTAGCCGCCGTCTGGAATACTCAGCCCCAAACAGGCCAAACCTGCCTACACTTATCATCATTACACGTGTCCTTTAAAACACACACACACAAACTACCAGATTTCAGATTTCCTGGAGGTGAAGGATTATTTTTGATACCTATTTATATTCTCCATGGTGCTTAACTCAGTGCCTTGCCTATGAAAGGCACTCAACACATATTTTTGTAAAAGTCCCATTAAAAATAACATTTATACGTGATGGAACGCTCAGTAGAAAAAAATCTAGACTATGTACATTCCAGAGAAAAAGTAGAAAATGTCTATCATGAAACCTTAGAGAGAGTGGGTAATCAAAATATATTGAACTCATCCATAATATCACTACTTATCGGATGACCAATATGGACATGTCTGGTTTTCCATTGCAATATTTTTTTATTGTTTGATGGCTTTCTGATTTTTTCATGGACTAGTTTTGCCATTTTGTATACAAAATATTGAATTCAATAAACAAAATATTCGCCACGCAACCAAGTCCAGGGTGTGTAAGACCACTGGCCGGAGGGCGAGGTCACAGGACGATGTGGAGGAGGCGGAGACTGCATCCAGTGTTGATGAAGGGAATTTGTGCAGAGGTCAGCAAACTTCCAAACAGAGCCAGCTGGCACATCCCCTCGGGTCGCACCATCTCTGTCACAACTGCTCAGCTGTGCTGCTCCACGGTGAAGGCAGCACAGACACCCTGTGAGCTAGTGAGCATGGCCATGTCCCAATAAAACTTCACTCACAGACATTCAAGTCTGAATTTCATATCCTTTTCACAGTTCTCAGAGGGAGAAGACCAGAGGCAAGAGAAAACTGAGCCAACCCAAAGAACTAACAGGAGGTTGTGATCCATCACTAAGCAGCCAGGAGGTCAGGGATGTGGCTGCAGAGGCTTCAGCCCCTGTCAGCTTGTCTCCATGTGCCAGGGGAGGGTTTAACATCCGGGAGCCAGATCAGCTGGAGGGAGCGTTAGAAGTCGATGCATTCTGGGATGGAGTGGAGATTAGAACCATTGCTCAGAGTGCTTCAGGCCAGAAAGTCGGCTTTCAGAGTCTTCGGCTCTCCCTCGAGCAGAAAAAGCAACACCCAGGAAAACAATGCCCCAGCATGGGAACGCCCAACATTTCATGCAACTAACCAACGTGGGAATGGTGCACAGAAATCGCCACGGAAGCAGGGTGGACAGTCTGTGGGATCCTTGCGAAGTCAGCCCGGGGGTATGTCTTGCCTCACTCTGGTTATGACACTCCTTGGTACACGCCTGTCATTTCCACTTCCCGGGTCCTTTGCTGCTGTTTCCCCATCAGCACCACCCACCCTGTGCCCAGCTCTCCTCCTGATTGTAAAATCAGGTCACATTGTCTCATGGCCTGTTACTTTCTCCGATACAATGCTGCTGGGAAGCGGTCGTAAACACAGACCATTTCTTCCCTGCCTTCCCACACCTCCGGACCACCCCAGGCTGCAGACACAGTGACCCAGACCAGGCGGAGGAAAGCTTATGCTTATTTCCATTTCGTTACATTTTACTGAAATTAACTGCACGCCTCAATGAAACGTGACACATCACAAAATCTAAGCAGGTTGTTTTTCCACACCGAGGGCCTGATCTCGGTTCCTCACACCTTTGCCCGGGCTTCCTGGGCGTGGGGTCGCGGAGCGATCGGCGGTCACCTTTCCCACGGGGAGAGGCTCGAGGCACTTGGAGGCTGAGCTTTCGTTACTCGGCGGGGGGGAGACGTGCCGAGGTGATCTCAGACGCAAGATTTGCACCTTGCAGACTCGCTTAGAGTGTTAAGCAGGGGCTTTTCCAAGTGGACTTGCCTCACTGTCCTGGTTTGCAGGCCTAAATTATGAAGCAATTAATATACAGCACATAAAACTGTCCAGTCTGTTTGTTCTTGCTGTCATATCGTTGGTAATGATGGCAGGAACTGACTAATGAACCAGCCCAAGTATCTGTGTACACAGAGAACGAGAGAGGAAGGAAGGGGGGCAAGCGGGAGCGAGCACGCTTCGCAAATATAACTCATATTTCTCCAAGAGCGCGGCGACTCTTCCATTTCCTAATGCCTTTCTCATGAATGGTCCAGGTCTTACACACACACACACACACACACACACACACACACACCCCAAAAAAACCCTATATGTAATTTAAGCCCCGTTTCTCATTTCATTGAAAAACCTTTAAGAAAAGCCATTTTTCATACTTAAGACTTTTCTCAAATCTCTCCTAACCAGTTACACTCTGTATTGTATCTTTCGGAGCTGGCCGCCATCCAGCGACAATCCTTAAAAAAATCCCTTTACAGTTTTAAAGGAACATACAAGCTCTCATTTACCACGGGATGGAGTCAGAAAATAAAAGCTTAATGCCTTGACAGGCCTGGCTATTTTTTTGAGGCCTAAGTCTGATTTATGGCAGTAGCCGGCAAACCAGGCTGGTGAAATATTTGCTGCTGTTCCCAGGGATATGGAAAAATGAAGTGTGAAGTTCTGGGGAGAGCAGGCCACAGCCTTCCAGTCACTAAACACTCCCACCAAGTTGGCAGGGGAACAGAGCCCCGGGCTGCAAGATGAACCTCAAAGGACTCGGGGAGGAGAAAGGGACTGTGCACCGTGTCAAAATACTGCCAAGGCTCAGCGCTCGCCATACATTGTGTGACGCGGGGTGGATGGTTACGAGGGGGGTTTAGGGAGGAAAGAGAAGAGAGACGTTGTCGTCCTTCTTTTCCTTCTTTTCTTTTCTTCGCTGCTTCCCTGCCGGGGTTTCAGGCCGAGCAGAAGAAGTTAAGAGCAGCCAGGGGAATGTAGGAAGTTGCTTAAGCCCCCACCATAAAATCGTTCAGATCGAAAAATAGGATCTGGTTAGAGAGAAGCCCCGGCCCGGCCCAGGGCTACAGCTCCCTGGCCGGAGGGCAGACCCACTCCCCGCACCACCACCACCACCACCACCACCAGCACCAGCACCAACACCAGCACCACCACCACCACCAGTACCGTCTCCGTCTGAGAGCGTGGGAGCCGGAGCTTCACTCCCATGAGAAGGGAATTTCCTAGAGGTAGCCGTGGGGTGGGTTTTCCCCCCCCAGAATTTTCTCGAAGTGAGTCATCACAAACACACACCAGGTGAAACACTTACAGGTTTCCCCCTCCCTCTCCTTTATTGAAAAGTAAAATTAAATTAACAGCCACTGTTTAGATTTGCTTTCAATGTTAGGTTTCTGAAGTGGCATGTTGGACACTCAGAGGTCTTCCTCAGTACTTGGTGTTACTCAGAGGAGAGGGGTGGAGCTCCCCCCTGGTACCCCCCCCAACCCCCAGGGAAGCAAGCATTAATTATCACCATTTACTGAGAGCCTTCTCCGAGGTGACATTTTCAATGAACAAAGGCAGAGAGGGGAAACATGCACCTCATTTTCTCCCGGTGCAAACTGATCTGTGGGAGATCAATGTCAAAATCCGATTCCCATGAAAATTAGCATGTGCCTTTTCATTGTTGTTATTAATAAATTTAATGGCAGCATCTCTACCTGCCAGAAGGAGATGTCTGTCACTGTGATGTCTCCGGGTCAGTTAAAGCGGCTCAGTCATTACAGAAACGTTTACGCCCATCCCCGCGTTCCTCTCTAAATCACTAATAAACACACCTACTCTCACTGCAACAGACTCTCCCAGGCTCACGTTAACACCCCCACAAAAACGGCCTCGCTCATTTACTCCCTTATCATAAAGCTAAGCGGAGAGATAATTCAGCTCAATAAACATCTATGGATGTCTACCGTGTGTACCGTGCTGTTGGGCAACAGAGGGGGGCAGGGGAGCCTGGGCTGGAGGAGAAAACAAGATTCTGGTCTCAGACCGCAAGACATCTGCAGGTTGATGGAGGGAGGAACTGGTCTTTGATCTAGTTGCCTTGTGTTAAAATTGACACTTAAAAAGCTGTGTCCCCTCCCGCCTCTCCTGGGCAGAAGAGGAGAAAGTGGAGACCTAGAGGAACTGAGTGGCCTGCTCGCCCAGTGCCACCAACAGGGATGGCGTCCGTGCCGGTCATTAGCCTGGCACTCCCCATGCTTTGGCGCCTTGAATCTTTGCCAACCTGCAGACAGCCTCCTCATTCAACAGATGAGGAAACCGAGACAGAGGGTGGCTAATAACTTATCAAGATCACATAGCACAGACGGCAGGAGGAGCAGAGGCAGACGGTGGGACAGAAATCACAGCTTTCCCAGCGCCCCCGTAGTCCCTCCGCAGAGCTGAGGTGAAAACTTTGGTCCCCTGCCTCCTGGTCCACTGCTCTTCCTCCCTGTCTCAAGCCCCCAAATCGTGATGATGAGGTGGAATTTCACAGAACATCATACAACACTTGACCCTTTTGTTTATTGGTAAGGGACTATGAATGAAGAGTTTGTGGAGTGCTTTGCAAACTATTATTGTTTATTTGGAAGCACCTAGATTTCAACCTAAGGAGGACTGTAAATACTTGAAGAAAATTTTAATATGGTCATTGCTACACTCTATTTTTTTTAAAAAACACTCTCTTTTGGGAAACTGAGAAATCCAGGGCATGTGCGGGGTGACCAGACCTCCAGGGTGGCCGCTCTGGTGCTGGTAGTGATGCTGGAAGAGATCACAGAACGCTGACTTTGCTCCGTGGTGGCTACCACACACATTCAGGCCTTAGAGCACAAGCCCACAGCTCACATACTTCAGCGAATGCCCTGGCTTTTCTCCACCACTAAAATGAAAGTGAAGGTGAAATCATTTGGGGGCCACTAGAGTAGAATTCTCACCCTTGATAGCTGCCCATAGATTTAAATGTCTCACAGGAGACCCAATTAAACATTAGTGAGATCCCAATTCACCGAAGGATCATATTTTCTGGCCATTTTCATCACTCACACTTCCCAGCAATTTAACAATGAGTTTAGGATATGACCTCTTCCCTCAGCACCCCTCCCACCTCTTTTCATTTTATTTGGGATCTGGAATCGGGTTGGCTCAAGTGTCTGAAAATACTGTAGGGAGATTATTTTTTTTTTTTGAACCAAGTAACCAGTTGCTCTCTCCACAGGCCTTGACTGTTAGGATACAAAGTGGCCACAAATGAGGGCTGATAGGAATCTCCGTATTTTGTTGACAGTGATCATCCAAGGTGACCCCTGGGACACAATGCCAAGGGGGCATCCAGAGCACTAAGGCTCACACAGAGATGTTTGTTGAATAAACAGATGAGTGAGTGAAGGGCTGACACCTCGTGCTGAGGCGGCTGGAGGAACAGAGGAAGAGGGTGGTGCAGCAGATGCTGCTTGCCCCAGGGTGACCCCGTCCTGTGTGCTATATCAATAACAGCCATCCTCACACTGTGGCATGCGTCCTTCTGGGGGCACCTGATGATTTTTTAGGAGTTCTGCTGGTGCGGATGGCTTTAACGACATTGATTTTTGGATTAACACCCAGTGTACTCTTTTCTAAAACTCACAGGGCTGAGAGTACACCTCTGGTTTTCCTTTCATCCCTCTACAATTGCCCTTGTCACACTTTTTAAATAAAGGCATCTTCTCCTCCATCCCAATCTCACCATAGAGCATCGCCCCAAGGTCTGAATATCCTCTGGGTCTCTGAATAATGAGATCATTTGAAGAGGCATTTCTCCCAAAGGAGAATCCCAGGAGAACAAAACAAAGAGCTTTGGAGAGAAATATTGAAAGGGGAATGAGCAAGTCTCCATGGATGTACGTATGTATCTGCCATAGCTGTATATCTATCTATTTTTCTATTAGAATGACTTAGTTGCCATGGGAACATATATTAACACATTTATTTGAATTGAAAAATGAAGTTAAAATTTCTCTGTGAGATAGTGAGTCTGGTTTGGTTAATTGGAACAGCAGTGAGAACTGCTTTGCTATTTAGGTCATATATGGAAGACGTTTCCCATAAATGGAATAAGCCAGAATCAATTGCAACAAGGTTTTGATGAAATAAAGCTAAAGCACAAGTATAGTACATAAATTGCCAGGTGGTACATTCTTTATAACGATCTAACTGTGTGATGATGAAATTTAGATGTCACCTTAAAAATATAGTTTAAAAATTCTTTTGGCGGCTACAAAAAAATGGCACTTGAAGACCCCTAGTTTAGAAAAAGTTTGGGGACATAGGAAAGGAAAAAACTTATGAATAGGCCTTGGGATTAGAAAAATGCTCTCAAAATTGCAGAAATCTGAAAAGAGGTGGGAAAGGGTATAAGGAATTCAGGACCCTGGGAGAGAAGATACCACTGCCTGCATTTGGGAATGAATTTGACCTTGTGTGTTCTTGATGAGCTGTCTTATCTAGAAATCTCGAATGAGAACACCTGTACCATTCAGGTTTACTTGTTTTATCTATCTGAATAATCTGGAATGTAGTTTCCTTCAAACCACATTTTACTTTAAGAGAATCAGGTAATCAGATCATAGGCACAAAAATCATGAGCTTATAAGGGTGTCCCCCCTTCCTCCCCCTTGCCCCAAGCTAGTTAGTCAGAGTATTTCTAAGTCCTACTAAGAAGTCATTGTTGTTACATATAGATTTGGCTGTTCATCCAATAATAAGCCATGAAAAAAATATATATATATCACATATTAAGTAGGGGTTTTTGAAGTAGTTGGGGCAATGGAGTGGTGAATACCAGTAGGCCAACCTCCCCACAAAGGCATTTATTCCTGAGGTACTTTTAAAGAAAAAACACAGATACACCTTTAAGAAACTGTGAGAAGTGGCCAACACTCCTCAATGTGCAATTTAGTGCCGATGCGACGCCAGAGATAGCTGTGTTTAGCTGCCTAATTTACTGCTGTCGGCCTCTGCTACCCCCCCATTAATCTGTCAGCCGAATGAGCTCTAATTATGCCTCTTGTAAGCTGGTGTGCTGTGGCACATTCTGTTCGAGTGGGGATAGATCTTTAAGATTTACTGCACGCATGCTGATGATCTCCAAGCTCCGGGTGGTGGGGAGGCCTGGCCTCTCCCAATTACCGAGGACGCCATGAAGGGCAAAGAGAAGCAGAAGGCAGGGAGGAAGAAGCTGACATTTTGGCTGAGAGTCACTGTACTCTCCGCCTGACAAAATGCAGAACACGTTTTAGCGTGGTGCTTGAATGTATATGGACAATGCTTAGCCTAAAATATATAGCCTATGCAACCAGTTTGTTTGAGGGGTTGTTGTCAGAAGCTAGCTCCTTCCACTATCAGTCTGGCTGCCTCCTTCTATGCTGCCCCTTTTCCAGATGGATGTGACAGTGCAGAGGAGAAAGGGAAGCGTTTAAGAGGGTTGCCCTTTATTATGGATTTTTTTAATAATAGATTTTTTATTTTATTTTATTTTATTTTGAGAGAGAGAGAAAGGGAGAAGGACACACAGAGAGAAACATGGATGAGAGGGAAACATCAATCGGCTGTCTCCTGCACACCCCCTTTTCTGGGGATCGAGCCCACAAGCTGAGCTTGTGCCCTGATCAGGAATTGAATCATGACTTCCCAGTGGTTCATGGGCCGATGTGCAATGACTGAGCAACACCAGCCAGGCCTGGTTCAGTTTTTATTACCTAGGTCATTTCTGAGTCCTCAAAATCCTTTGAAATAGCCCTAACTGGTTTGGCTCAGTGGATAGAGCATCGGCCTGCAGACTCAAGGGTTGCAGGTTCAATTCTGGTCAAGGACATGTACTTGGTTATGGGCACATCTCCAGGAGGCAGTGTGTAGGAGGCAGCTGATTGATGTTTCTCTCTCATCAATCTTTCTAACTCTCTCTCATTCTCCCTTCCTCTCTGTAAAAAATCAATAAAACATATTTTGGAAAAAAAATCCTTTGAGGTAGACACAATAATCCCTATTTTAGAAGTGGAGAAAAGAGTCCCAGTGAGGCTAGGACTGTGTGTGTGTGTGTGTGTGTGTGTGTGTGTGTGTGTGTGTGTGTAGGGGGAGGCAACTCCTTGGGAAAGCTGAGTGCCTCTGATTCCTTTTCCAACCAGCTTGCTTTTGCTTGAGCAAGTCACTTATACTTGCTCTTCCTAAAATGGGCTTTGTGGATTTTCGGTTGGTGTTTCAATCCACACTGCTGGCATCCTCTCCTCTCCTCTCCCTCCCATCTACCAGAAGGTTGTGGAGATAAGTCAGATCATACTCATGAAAGGCTTTAAACCCTTGGGAGAAAGTTGTCCACACTCAAACACTAGAAAAACTTCCTGTGTGTTCCTAGCCACTTCCATCCTCAAGGAGCCAGAGATAGTCCCGGATGCAGAAGAACATCTGGGCTGCTGCTGTGTCCGCTCCTGTTCAGGTAGACGGTCGTGGCGGATTGACTTTGCACAGCCACACCACCCCAAATGCCTTGATGGGGAGCAAGAAAAAATCTGTTTCCCAAACACTTTGACCCAATTTTCATATTTCTTTCTTGCTGTTGATCTCTATTTTAACCAGTGTCACAGCAGGGACTTTAGATGTTGTGAATCTGACTTTCAGAAAAAGCCATGTGCAGGCTTATTTTCAATTTTCATATTAAGTCTCATTTGCTTTCAGTCTAATATCTTTCAGGCTCATCTTGGCTTCACTGGCATAGAAAGCAAAAGAGAAGCAAAAATGAATTACTTCATTGCAATTCTGTGGACTAAATTAAAAAATTTAAGACCCCAGAGTCTGGTTGAGATCCAGGACAGGCCCCCAACCACTGATGGAAAGGAATTTTTAAGTGATCCCCAAACATACAGGACGTTGGGTTTCATGGGCTACCCTCAAATTCTTTGCCAGCAGCCCCTGAGCTCCTTTTGACCACATCGGAAACCCAGTTCTCTAAACAGAAAATGTAACCACGCTAAGTTGTGTCACTTTGGTGATATATCTCTCAGAATATTATAAACCGGGTAGCTGAATTTTTCATTGCCTTAGAGATGTCCACAGCCCAAGATCTAAGGATAGAAAGTTCATGTCTCTCTCCATTAAGAAATTTAATTCACATTTTACTGGGTCTCAGCCTTTGATTAATACTCTGGATACATCATGCAGCAGTCCTTAGGATTATGAAAAGTGATTTGTCTAATCTGCGTGTCAGTCTCCTTTGGGGTCTACATAGGAAAAAAGAAACAAAAAACCAACACTCTGCAGCGATTGATTTCATAGCATTTGCTCCGCGTTCGCCTTTACATTCCGGCCAAGTCAAGTGGATAAAGAGCAACTTGATCCATGGAGTGTGGCGAGAGTGTTGTCACCATCTACAGACCCAATTCATCTGGAGGATTTCATGTTGCACATATCAACACTGGAAGTGGGTTTTAATGAAATCTCAAGCAAAACGAAGTTAATATAAAAGTGAATGCAAAAACATATGCGTCTGCTTCCAGCTGGCTGGTGGAGGTGCAGTCAAGGTTGCACTCAGACCCTTGGCCCCACGGAATACATTCTGGATGATCCAGGTCAATGCTGGGCGGAAGGACAATTGTGAAGGACAAAAGTGTGATGCTTGGCCTACACCGGTGTTCTCTGAATGTGAACTAGCCCTCCTCTCCCCTAGGCTTTTCCTTTCTCAATAACCTTTGACTCACTTCTCCGCCAGTGCAAAAGTCTCAACCTCTCTGCCTTTTTGTCCACAAATCGAACGCCCCCGATCTCAGCTGGTAATCTCTTGGAACCACTCCTTCTTCCAACCTCAGAATGCCACCCGGATGTGCACATCTTTTTAAATAGATGTGGCCAATCTGATGCATATGCTCTTTTAGTAAGGTTCCAGAGACTCTGCCTTAGCTCACAGGACCACATCGAGTGTGGGGATTTCATGGCAATGGGCCAGGGAAACATGCTGGTGGAAGTGGGGCTTTTACTAGCACATATTTCTGTGTAAGAACTCACACTATAGTGGCCTGGTTCTTCTAACTAAGGATTTGGCCTTGCTTGAAAGGGTGTGTCCTGCAAGAGTCTTGCTTTAATTAATCACGTGAACCAGAGAGGGATTTGGAAACACCAGAGATGAGCAGTATATGGAGTTCAGGCACTGGTGGGGTTGAGGGGGGCCTGTTATTCTAATTTTGGAAGTACAGGCAAGGCTGAAAGAGTCTTGGGAATTCACCACTTGCCTTCACTTAAAATATCCTATGTAATAAAGAGGTTATATGCAAATTGACCCTTATGCCCTTACACAAGATGGCCACCCCCCATGTGGTCAAAGATGGCCACCACAAGATGGCCAGCAGGGGAGGGTAGTTGTGGGCAATCAGGCCTGCAGGGGAGGACAGTTAGGAGCGACTGAGCCGGCAGGAGAGGGCAGTTTGGGAGCAACTAGGCTGGCAGAGGAGAGCAATTGGAGGTTACTGGGCTGCCAGGGGAGGGCAGTTGGAGGCAATTGGGTTGGTAGGGGAGCAGTTAGGCATCAATCAGGCTGTCAGAGGAGTTGTTGTGGCAGTCAGGCAGGCAACAGGTGAGTGGTTGGGAGCCAGCAGTCCCAGATTATGAGAGGGATCGCAGATTGGAGAGAGTGAAGGCTGGAATGAGGTACAACCCCCTTCCAGTACACAAATTTCATGCACTGGGCTTCTAATATATATATATATATATATATATATATATATATATATATATATATATCTTGAAAAACAATTACTTTTTGCAGAGTGAGATCACATAACCTTTGGGGCAACAAAGTTTAACATCTCATGAATCCTTAAAAGAAGCAAGATTTTCCTGATGGAATAGAAATTTACTTCTTATTGTTTTGTTTTGCTTTTTTCCTCCAGCAAAAATAATAACCTAGTGCTTATGAGCAATCATTGATATCACTTTGTATACTAGGTATTGTTATTTTAGCTCTTTTCTAGACTAAGTATTAACAAGCATTAAAAATTTCTGTCTTGATTTAGGTCTCTAAATCTTTCATTATTCTTATCTATTTTCTTGGGGTTCTTTCTACGTTCCCCACTTTATTTTTGCTAGATGATATCCCAACTGAGGGAGAACATTGAATTATGCCTGACACTAGTCCTTAGAGTCTGAAGTTTGGGTTAGAATCTTACCTCCACTACTTACAAAGGAGATATTTCTGAGTTGCAGCTTCCACAACCTCACAATGGACATGGCTGGGCCTCCTTCCCTCCTAACACTCTATGAGGATTAAATTTGAATGATGGTAGTACATTGTTTAGTGCCTGGAATATGGGTAATGCATAATGAAAACAATTTGTACCTGAAGCATGACCAAAATAGACAGCGTTACCTGAACTACCAAGACAATAGTGTTGATTTCTAATCTTTTTTTTTTTTTTTTTTGTCAGAATGTATAGGGATCTTCACTATATCATCTCTATAAAGAGTGTCTTTAAAGAGTTAGAAAAGATTCAGATGTAAAGGCCTCCAAGCATGGTGCCACCCTGGAGAACTATGAGCCATGACTTTCAGTGAGTTATTTAGCCTCTCGAAACCCAGTTCCATCAACAAGAAACTAGAAATAATAATAAATAATAACATGGCTTCATTGTATTGTGAAGACTAAATGAGATATAGTATGAAGGCTTATGGAACATTTGGAAGGGTAGAATGAGGAAGCTTGTCAAACACTTTCTCCAAATGCAATGATAAAATTGGAAAAAAAGAAAAGAAAAAGACGACCATTTTAGGACTCTGAAAAATCAAAGACATACAACAAATTGAGAAGTATTTATTCAATACAAAGTACTGAGCCTGATTAAGAATAAAGGGAATCTTCGGCGATTTAGATGGGGGCTGCTCCCATCCTCCACTCCCAGGTCCATCAGCACAGTAGTTCCACCAGGAGGGCAAGCCACGGAAACCAGCAGGTTTGCTGTTGGAGGACGTCAAATTATTTTGGAGTGGAGTGCAGAAAAACCGTATGAAAATTAATCATCTTGGTGGTAAATGAATAAGAAAGGCCAACATGCCAAAACCGGTTTGGCTCAGTGGTAGAGTGTCGGTATGCGGACTGAAAGGTCCCGGGTTCGATTCCGCTCAAGGGCATGTACCTTGGTTGTGGGCACATCCCCTGTAGGGAGTGTGCAAGAGGCAGCTGGTTGATGTTTCTCTCTCATCGACGTTTCTAGCTCTCTATCTCTCTCCCTTCCTCTCTGTAAAATATCAATAAAATATATTTTAAAAAAATAAAGAAAGGCCAACATTGTAGTTATCCTGAGACTGCAATCCTGGTAGGAGCAAGCAACAGACAGGCAGACTTGCCAAAAATTAACAGGGAGATTCAAGGAGTGAGAGAATCATGGTGGGCACTGATAACATCCTTGGAGGTCTGGAAGCCTACACACAAATGCGAGCCTGTGCATATACCCAGGAATGACCATTCATACATCTCTGGTTGAATATGAAGTGTAGGAAGCCAGACTTTGAGAGAGAGAGAGAACAAACACCTGAGCAGATACATCAGTGGCTTCACACTTCAGGAAGACATACTTTATAATTAGTCCAAGGAAGTTACTAATCAAGTGAGCAAACAAACAAGCAAAGCAGCCCGATCTTGGGTTCTCTCTCCCAAGCTGATCAAGAAAAGAAGGAACAATGGTCACATCAAAGAGGGATGCAGCCTATTTGATGCACCAGAGCACCTGAGGCATGCCCAAGGACAAGACCATTAAGAAGTTTGTCATTCAAATTCTAGACAGTTTTGCTCAGTAGGTAGAACATCCATCTGTAGACTGTAGGGTCCCGGTTCCATTCCAGTCAAGGCACATACCTTAGTTGCAGGCTCCTGGCCCTGGTCTGGGTTATGCGGAAAGAAAGAAAGAAAGAAAGAAAGAAAGAAAGAAAGAAAGAAAGAAAGAAAGAAAGAAAGAAAGAAAGCAGCAACCACCCTTAGGGAGAGAAAATTAGAATTCAGAATTGTTATAATATAAGAATTTAAATCTTCAGTTTTCAATAACAAAATTACAAGACATGCAAAGAAACAGGAAAATATGACTCCTACACAGAAAAAAATTAAATCAGCCAAAACAAGCTGTCTTTGAGGAAACACAGGTTTTTGATTTAGCCAACAAAGACTTCAAAGCAGATATTGTAAATATGTTCAAAGGGCTAAAAGAAACCATGTTTAAATAATTAAAAGTATGATGATGACACATCAAATTGAAAATTTTCATGAAGAGCTAAATTCTATAAAAGAACCAAATTGAAATTCTGGAGGTGAGCAGTATAAAAAATTAAAGCCCCTTAGAGCCCCTCAGAAGCAGAGTAGAGATAGCAGTAGAAAGAATCAGCAAACTTAAAGCTAGCTCAATAGAAATAATCTAATCTGTATAATGGAAAGCAAAGAGCCTCAGAGATCTATGGGAAATCATTCAGCATACCAACATAGGTGTAATGCCAATCCTAAAAGAAGCAAGAGAGGAAATGCTGGCAAAACACTTAAAGAAATAATAATTTAAAGTCCAAAAATTTGATTTAAAATTTTACTTTAAAAATCTAAGAAGCTCAACAAACTCAAGTCTTATTAGAAAATAAAATAGTTATACCTAGACACATCATAGCCTAACTATTGAAAGATAAAGACAAAGAGAAAAACTTGAAAGCAATAAGAGAAAACAAAACATAATGAACACAGGAACAATAAATGATTAAAATTAAATTTCCACCAGAAACACTGAAATTTAGAAGGCAATGTATGGTATATTCAAAGCACTGAAAGGAAAAGAAGTCAGCCAAGAATACTAGATTCAACAAAACTGTCCTTTAAAAGTGAAGGTGAATTCAATATCTTCCCAGGTAAACAAATATTAAGAGCGTTCATTGCTAGCAGACCTTCCTTACAAGAAATATTAATAGAAATCATTTGGGCTGAAAGAAAATGACACTAGAGTCCACATGAAGATATAAAGAACATTGAAAAAGGTAATTGTGTAGGTAATTATAAAAGACCATGTATGTATATAAAACCCTAATATGCAAATTTACCAAACAGCTGAACAACCAGTTGCTACCATGTGCCCTAACCACCAGGGGTTATGCGCGGAACATGGCAGGCGTCAGTTGTGGCAGGATGGTGGAACAGGTGAGCGGGGATGCCAGACCAAGTGGGATACCGGTCACCGTCATCGGGGCGAGCCTCTGATGGTTACTGAAAATTCTTTGCTCCCATGTGCCATGGTCCCACCTGGTGCCCCACTCACACCTACTGCTGGTACCAGTCCTGATCGCTCGGCAGCCGCTGGCCCCAATTACCACTGAGGGCTTCTCCACCTCCTCCTGCTCCTGAGGGACAATTGGAGTAGCAGCCACCGCTCGCACCTGCTGATGGTGCCGGCCCCAATTGCTCTGTGATGTCAGCAGGTACCTGCAGGGCCAGCACCATCAGCACATGGGCAGTGGTGGGAGCTGGGCTGCTGGCAGACAGGGGACCAGGAGCCATGGTGGGAGGGGCCAGGTGGGAGCTAAGAAGATTGGCTAAGACCTGCCCCTGTGATCACTGCAGCCTTGTGGCCATAGTTCCTTTCAAGGTGCACGAATTCATGCACTGGGCCTATAGTATTATATATTTTTCTCTTTTCTACTCGTACAATATTTAAAAAGATAATTGCATAAAAGAACATTTATAAAACTGTATTTTGAGATATATAACATATAAAATAGTAAAAAGGAGGGAGATATTATAGAGCTATATTGCTATATTGGAGTAAACTTTCAGTACTGTGCTGGAATTAAGTTACTATTAATCCAAAGAGAATGTTGACAAATTTAGATATAAACTATATTCCCTAGAGTAACTAAAAATTATTTTAAAAATACAACAAAGACATTAAAAGGGCACACTAGAAAATATCTATTTGACATAGAAGGTGGTAAAGAAGAAGCAGATAAATTAAAAAGAGAATGAAACTTATAGAAAACAAAACAATATGGCAGATATAAACCCAAGTGTATCAGTAATTGCATACTGACTCTAGTCAAAATGCACAGATTGTTGGACTGCATTAAAAAATAAGATTTAACTATGTACTATCCACAAGGGATGCACTTTAGATTCAAAGACACAAATAGGTTGACTATAAAAGGATAGAATAAGATATAATATAGAAACAGTAATCATAAGAGAGCTATATTAATGTCAGGCAAAGTAGATTTTAAGACAAAAATGTTATTAGAGACACAGAGAGATATTTTATTATAATAACTAAGCCATTTTACTAGGAAGATATAAAAGATAAAAGTTATAAATTTATGCACACCTAAGAACAGAGTCTCAAATATATGAAGAAAAAATGGCAGAATTGAATAGGTAATTTAACAAAAATAGTTGGAAGCCATTGATAGATAACTAGACATAAAATTGGCAAGGAGCTAAGAAGGCTTGACTAATAGTACCAACCAACATGACCTAACATTTCTATAAAATGTACCACTCGACATCAGCAGAATGCACATTCTTTTCAAGTATACATGGAACATTCTCCAGGGAAGACTGCATGCTGGGTTGTAAGGCAAAGTGTTGATACATTTAAAAGCATTTAAAGAATTAAAAGTATTTCTCTGAACACAGTGGCATTACATTAGCAAATAACAACAGAAATAAATATGAATAACCTCCAAATATTTGGAAATTAAACAACACATGTGTAAATAACCCATGGGTTAAATGAGAAATCACAAGGGAAATAGAAAATATTTTTAACTGAATGAAAACAAAAACACATCATCAAAATTTATATGATGCAGCCAAAGTGCTTAGAAGAAAATTTGTTTAAATGGAGACATTGAGATATACTTCATGTACCATAAAATTTACCCCTTTAACGTGTATAATCTCTTTAACGTGTATTACCCCTTTAACGTGTTTTTAGTATATTTATAACTCTTTGCAACCCTCACTGCTAAGTTCAGAACATTTCATAATTCTAGAAAGAAACTTCACATCCATTATCAGCTACTCTGTATTATTCTCTTTCCTCATTCCCTTGCCGACCCTAGTATAATTTCTACTTCTATGGACTTCCAATTTTGGACATTTCATATACTTGTCTTCTTTCATTATGCACATTTTCAAAATTCATCCATGTTGTGGCATATATTAGTATTTCAATCCTTCTTATGGCTGAAGAATGCATTGTATGGATAGCCCACATTTTTTTTTTTTATCCCTTTATCAGTTGGTGAACATGTGGGATGTTTCCACATTTTGGCTTTTATGAATAATACTGCTATGAACATTATTGTACATGTTTTTGTGTGGGCACGTGTTTTCAATTATTTTGGGTATATACCTAAGAGTGGAATTGCTGGAGCTATATATGTTTAACTTTTTGAAGAACTTTCAAACAGTTGCCCAAACCAGCTTCACCATTTTACATTCGCACCAGTGATAAAGGGCATCAATGGAAAACCTAGAGTTAAGAAAACTTAGTGGTGAAAGATTGAGAGCTTTACCCTTATAGTCAGGAATAAGACAAGGATGTACCATCTCACTACTTCCATTCAGGATTGTACTGGAAAGTCTAGCCAGGAGAAATAGGCAAAAATACAACAAAGACAAAAGTAAAAAACAAACAAACAAACAAACAAACAAACCACAAAGAACCAAACCAAAAAAAAAAAAAAGGCAACTAAGTTGTAAAGAAAGAAATGACATGATCTCCATTTGTAGGTAGAGATGACATGCTCCTGGATAGAGAATCCACAGAAAACCTTTCAGAAGTAATAAACTAGTCCAGCAAGGTGGGAGGATAGAGTATCAATATGCAAAAATCAACTGTATTTCCTCTCTTTTGAAAAGAAAAATCTGTGGCAAAGCTAAGTAAGAAAGAACAGAAGGCATGAACAAACCATGAAAAAAGGGATGTAATCCTATATAATAAAAGCCTAACATGTAAATTGTCCCCTCGACTGGGAGCTCAACCAGAGGGTCCCAATTGACCCTCCCATCCCAATCAGGGGCTGGGATGGCTGGCCAATCACTCTAAGTCCCTCCCCCCCATCTGGCCCAGCTTGATTGGCCCCAATTGGGTGGGCTGGCCAGACCCTACCCATGCATGAATTCATGCACCAGGCCTCTAGTTATAAATAAAAGACTATCTTGAAAATTTTTCTGCCATAAATTTGAAAATTTAAATGGCCACTTTTCTATTAAAGTATATTACCAAATTGACTCAGACTAAATAAGAAAATGAATAGGTCTGTAATCATCAAAGAAATTTTTTAAAAATTAGTGGCTTGGCCTGGCTTATTCTAAGGAGGTGTCTTCCAACCCTGGTGGTCTATGAGGATCTCCCTCCTTCCATGTGTCTCTCTCCCTTTCTTTGTCTCCCTCTCTCTCTTTCTCTCCCTCTCTCTTTGCATGAGTGTTTTGAATGTGCAGAATCAAAGCTGGAACTCTTTCCACTCCAAGTTACAACTTCTGGGTGGGCAAATGAGGAGATGTGTGCCCAATGGGAAGCTGTTGGTCCAATGCCCTCTAAAAGGTTGGCATGGGAGCATTGATTCTCTTTTAAGATTGGTGCTCTAGCAGGGTGTGTGTGTGTGTGTGTGTGTGTGTGCGTGTGTGTAGGGGTCTGGCCACAGTTGGCTTCTCATGATGGGTTCAGAGTCCAGACAGTTTTTAACTCCTGAGATTCAGTGAAGAGAGGAGCGGTGGGGAGGGGCTGTGGGCACAGGCTGTGTGTGCATCTCTCCGTGGTGTGCACACAGAGGCTCCTGCAGGCTCAGCGAGGGGGGATATGTATTCTGCACCTGGCCTTGCACTTTGTGGTCATGGACTCCTCCCAGTCTTTCTGTAGAGAGGCATTCATTCTCAGGGGACTTCTGCTTTGGGTAGGATGTCACTGTGTGACCAGGAGGTTGTGGAGCAGGGCTAGCCTTTTGGAGACTCTGTTCTGTGCAGCAATGAAGGGGGAGGTGGGAGGGAATCTCCTGATGTGCTGAAACGCAGACTCTTTCTTGAGGAGTCAGAGGGCATAGGAAACAAATCCCCTTCGCCTCCTCCTTCACCCCTCCTCATCCCTTCGCCAGGTGCTGCCAGGTGCCTGAAATGCTGAAATCAATACAGCAAAAGGTGTATTCCCTACTTACAAAAAGAGAGCGATTTTTTTTTTCTGAGAACATATTACAGCGGAGAAAGAAATGTAATTAACCAGGGGTCGGGAGTGAGGGCGGCAGTGCCTGGGGGGACAGCCACCGAAGGGGACGTGGGCGCAGGTGGCAGGCGCACTTCCTCATGGAGGGCAGGGCTCTCTGCTCCCAGAAGGTGGCTGGCTGGAAGTGGGGCGCAGACAGTGTTCCCATCCAGCTGTCGTTTTTCAGGTTAGGCAGGGTGGATTTCATTTGGTTGCTTTTTGCATTTTCTTTTTATCTCAGATAAAAGGTGTGCCTGGCTTCGCTGCTGCGAACAATCGCCCGATTGTTCGGAACCTTGCTTACCTGTATATATGTGTGTGTGTTTTGCCATGACTCCTGTGTTTTGGAAGTCTCTGGGGACAGATGATATTTATGAACGCAGTCCCCGAGGGTATAATCAGGATGATTCATTCTTGGAACCAGTTTTATCCGTTAGGGATGCCGGCTGCACCCAGTTCACAACCGAACATACTTGAGATATCTTCCCGCACCAACCTGCTCCCGGCATGGGGTCAGAAGGGCACGTTTTAGGGGCTTTTTCTACTCTCCCGAGGATTTCATTCCCCATGATGGAGCCCGGAGACTCCTGTTAAGTGTTTGGACAAGGTGAAGACTGTTACCAAGTTGAGAGGAAAAAAAAAAATGTTTCAGGCTTTCAGAAAACATACCCCCATAGGCAGGTTCCTGAATTTCACCATCATAGCAATAACAAAGTTTCCTATTCATTCCCTGTCATTCTCGAGGTAATTGAGAAGAATTTCCTGATGTTATCGTCTCTGTATTCATAGGACATCAGTTAGGCGGGCGCGGTGGAGATTATTAATCACCTCCCTTATTCTGCCTCCCTCCTACCGCCCCCACCCCACCGCGGTCCCCAGCAGAATGGGGAAACGGAGGTCTAGGTGGTTGCGTAACGTGCAAAAGTCCCTCCAGGGAGGCAGGGTCAGACCTGGAGACCACAATCTGGGGGTCTAGGTTAGCGAGCTTTTGTTACCCGTCCTGGCAGGTCCAGTAAAGCCCAGATCCTCGATTGTACCTGAGACTTCCCTGGAGTTGTTGAGGTATGCGTGCCTCACAGCGGCCTTTGAGCGTGACAGGCGTCACCTTACCTCAGAGGCACTGTCCTTCCTGAGGACTCACTCTGGCTACTTGTGCTTTCCTGACTTTTCCTAGGGACGAGGGTCCGGAGCACTTGGATCGGCCCATTCCTGGTTTCTGTCTCCCCTGCCCCGTTTTCTGGGGTCTCCAAGGTCCACAGATTAAGTTCCCCTGGGGAATTTCCCCATTTTCGCTCTTTCCACCCACTTTGCCAAATCAGACATGCCACCAGCATAAGGATTAGGTAGGCTCCCCCTCCTTTTTTGACTCATCTTTCAAATAGCTGTCTGATCTCGTCTCTCGCAGAGGAGACATGCGGAGCGTGGAAACCCACTGCAACCTGCACATCTGGCTGGCGGGTGGGCGGGCGGGCAGGCCGACGAGAGTGGAATTCCTGGATCTGTTCCTTGGCTGTGGTCTCGGGGGGTTGCTGGGTGAATAAGTCCACATCACATCACTTCACAGATAAGGAAGATGTCATCCCCACGGCATCTCTGATTGCGGCACAAGCTGCAGAAAACCCCAAGCAGCTAATCTAGAACACGATGTTTTAAGCCACTGTCGTCGCCAGCCGGCTTTGAACATGTGCCATGCACATGAGGGCCTCCTCTTCTCAACGGCAGCCCTCAACCGTGGGGCGACCTGGTGCGCCCTCTCCCCGGTTCCTGCGGAAGGTGCGGGAGCTGGACACCAGGATCCTCCGAGTGCAGGTCAAGAGTCCTTGGACCATTCCTTCCCATGATCCAATAATTTATGTGATCTCAGCCAAGTGGCCTCTCCTTATCTGCTAAATGGAAACCTGTCTGACGTGAGGTTGGGAGGGATCTTGAGGATTTGGGGGCACAGAGCCAGGATCCAACTGAGGCGAGCTGACACAGTGGATCAAACAAGCTAACAAGATAAAGTTTAATGGGAAGAGATTTAACACCCCAGATATGGGTTCAGAAAACAGCTGCACCAGCGAGGGCTGGGAAGAGCTGAATAAGCAGAAGCACCTGGGGATAAGGGTTGGCGGTTTCAGTGAAGAGCAATGGAAAATGGGGATTCCAGAAGAGCAGGCGTGAACAGGGCGGCATTAGCAGAAATGTAGTTCTCAAAACAAGGGAGGTGACCACTGTATTGGCCAGACCAGCGCCGGAGACCCGAGTTCTGTTTGGGGCCTCACCCCGGAGAGGACAGTGGTATCCGGGTTGGATTTGGGGGAGACTGACCAGCATGGTGAAGGGCATGGAAACCCAGGACACCAGTGAGAATCAAGAATGTCTTTTCCCATTTAGCAGGACCCACAGAATCAATCTCGACAAAAAAGAAAAAAAAAAAAACTTGAAGAAAGCAGGGTTTTTTATTTGCTCAGCTTAAGGAAGAACTTTCGTTTCTCCTTTTTCTTTTCTCTTGGTTTTTTAAACTGCCCCTGTATCCCTGCCCACCAGCATCTGACAGGCCTCCTCAGCTAGAGAAATTTTTAGTTAGTATATAGTACACTTACATGGTTCAAAACCTAACCAACCAAGTAAGTGAACAAATAAGCAACCAACCAAACTAACAAAAAATCAGACAAACAAATACAAACACAGGGAAAAGCCTTCCTTACATCCTTGTAGTGTGGTAGGGGAGGTCTGGCATGGCTGTTAAGAGCACAGTCTCTGACCATGCTGACAGGTTTTGTGTCCCAGTCCTGCTGACTTCTAGCTGTGTGGCCTTAGGCAAGTTACTTCACCTCTCTGAACCTCGGCTCTCTCCTCTGAGAATTGAGGATAATGATACAGAGTTCTTGTGAGCATCAAATGAGCTCATACATGTACTTAGAATATTTCTTGGCATGCGGTAAATTTCACATACAGGTTAGCTCTCTTTACTCTCTGCTTCATTCTTCCCTTCTATAAGCAGCTAATACAGGGTGGGGCAAAAGTAGGTTTACAGTTGCTCATGTGGAAAACAACACAAAAAATTAATAAATAATGCAAGAATAAACTTTAGCATACTCAGAACTGTAAACCCCACCTTGTCCCAGACAAACAACAATGCCACTTCTAGTTTCTTGTGTATTCTTTCAGAGTTCCTTAATATTTAAGGAACATTTAAGCAGATATGAATGCCAATTTTTATTGTTATCATTTAAAAAATACCTCAAGTACCCCTGGCCAGGTGACTTGGTTTTAGTGTCATCCATGCACTGAAAAGTTGTGGGTTCGATTCCTGATCAGGCTACACACCTAGGTTGCAGGTTTCATCCCCGGTCAGGGGAGCATATAGGAGGCAACTGATGGATGTTTCTCTCAGTCTCTTCCTCTCTCTCTCTCTCTCTCTCTCTCTCTCTCTCTCTCTCTCTCTCCCTCTCTGTCTCTCTGTCTCTCTCTCTTTCTCTCTGTTTCTTCCTTCCTCTCTAAAATCAATAAACATATCCTTGGGTGAGGATTAAAAAAGTCCCAAAGCAGTTAGCATATTGTACACATTGTTCAGCACTATTATTATTTTTTACTTAATAGTATATCTTGGAGATTTTTCCGCAGCAGTACAAAGAGAACTTCCTCATTCTTTTTCACAGCTGCACATATAAGGAAGAACTTTCTAACAATTAGACCTTGTTTAGAAATAAAACTCTGTCACTGGAAGCATTCAGGTGCAGACTAGACAGCTATTTCTCAGGGATGATGGGGCAGAGATTTGGGCCAGTGAAGTAGACAGGCTAGAATACTTCTACTGTTCCTCCTACTAACATTTCCTGATCCTATGTTAAGTTTTCAAAAAAATTAAACATAGTCAGAAAGACTAGAAGTGGCATTGTTGTTTGTCTGGGACAAGTTCTGACTTGGGGCTCAGCCAACGCGGTGGGAGTTGGACCTCAGGGAGGCGAGCTTGCAGGCCTCACCTGTGCCATCTCAAAACGCAGGCGCTCCGAGCCAAGGTCCCGGCTCACCCTCCTGCCCTGTCTAGACCTCATCTGGCCCGTCATTACCTCCCCGAGGGAAGAAGCATTCCGTTCCAGGGAGAGTCAAGCACCTTCTGGCAGGCATAGTCTCACTGGAACATGTTCTTGATAAGACATTGGGTTTGCTCCCGATTTCTCAGCCTGGAACTCACCATCCTCAGTGAGGCCAGCACGATTGGGTTTCCCACAGGCAGCACAGACTCCAAGCATTGCCCACCACAGGCTCTTTCCTGAGGTTCCATGTGAAGGGAGGTCCGAGGGGAGCTCTGCTTCCCTCTGTCAAGAGGCCAACAATCAGAGAGTAAAGGTCTGTGACTTGTAGTTGCCAAGGTGATAGGTGATTGTGGGTGATTGTTCTTGTGGTCCCACGGACCTCAGTGGAGTCTTTAATGTCCCCTCTAGAAATGAATCCTTTTGACTCTTTTTATTCTACGGATCTACAAAAATGCAGGCCCGGGTGAGGACAACAGTTAGTTTTCCAGGCACTAACTCCTCAGTGGGAGAAGCTGAGAACAGAGCTCCTCCCTGGGTGCTCAGAGAGGCAGCAGGAGGGAGTGCAGAGGTCATGGGGCAGGGGGTGGGGGAAATGGGGAGGCAGGAGAAGGTGCTTAAGAGGTAGGAGCTGGGGGCTGGCTGGGGTGCAGGCCAGATGGGACCAGGGAATCAACCTTGTTTATTTGTTAGGATTCTCTGCAGAGTGACCTGCTACAGCAGAGCGGCAGGCACAGGGGCATTATTTCCCCTTCTCCCCCCCCCCAATCTCCACAAAGCACTCAAATAAACAATAAAAAATAGCCACTTTCTACACAAACTCAGCTCAAGGTAAATTACTAGAAGCACCTGCACCATTTTCATTCACTAATGTCATTCCTGAGCCCCTTGTTCTATAGAAACTCTGGAGCCACCATCATTCATTGGTTTACAGGGAAGTCCGGGTGAATGTTAGTGGTGCAGCTTCTATTGCAAGCTCCTCGTGGGCAGGGAGAGTGCCTTACACTACAGCCACTGCTGCTGCTGCCGCCACCACTGCACTGCCTCCTTTCCTCTTTCTCCCGTCTCTCCTCGTTTTCTTCCTTTTAAAGGTGTAAATGCACTCTTTTAGTGCGTACAATTTGATAAGTTTTGACACATGTATACACCCGTGAAACCATCACCACAATCAAGCTAATGAGTGTATCCATGACCCCAAAAGAATTCTTTGTGCCCCTTCGTTCCCTCCTTCCTGGCCCTGTGACGGTCGCACAGTACATTTCAACGGTAGAAACACACTTTGACGTGGCACTCCTGAGCATCTCTTTCCAACTCTGGGTCTCACCGTAAAGTCGGTAGGAGTATTTATACCACAGCAAATGGCAAATGCTGCAAGTCGTGGGCTAACCCCCACTTTCATAAGTTATTAAAACTTTATCAGTGCACCCTCAGAGGGCTCTGGAAGATGTCAACTCAATGAGATGAAAGGTGCCTGGCACATCGTTTAGTGTTCAGTAAACGGTAGCTATCTATGATAATAATGACTGGAAGTCTGAATATTTAGGTCAAAAGGTAATTTCTGTCTTTTTCTCCCTCCCGGACTCTTCCAAGAGGGAGATTATGTTTTTGTTTGAAACAGCTTGTATCATTTCTGTAAGCTTTTCCCACTCCTCCAACTCTTGGCTTTTCTGTGGTGAGTGTTCAAGTGTGAGGTTAAGACTTAGAAGGTACAGCTGACTCTTGGTGGAGCCGTGGTAAAAAGTCATTCTCTAACTACCCTCTTTCCCCTTGAGAACCAAGAGGAAGAAAGAAGGCTTTAAACATTACTGTCAAACCTCAGAGGGAAGGTAGGGGAGGGTGGGGGGAAAGGGGAGAGATCAACCAAAGGACTTGTATGCATGCATATAAGTCTAACTAGTGGTCACGGAAACAGGGGGTTGAGGAAATACGTGGGGAGGGGTTTGAGATGGGAATGGGGGAATGAGGACAATTATGTGATACTAAAATCAATAAAGAAATAAAATAAAATAAAAATACATTACAGACTAGATATTTATAGCACTTCTCTCCAGGAGGTGGGAGTTTTTCTTTTGCTTTACCTGCATTTTCTAGGTTTTCTACAACGACAATCCCAGTCTTAAATGAGTTAATCTTAAAAACAACACATAAAAATTAAACCGTATCTTCAAAGGCCAATTTAGGCATAACTAGCTGGGAAGAGGCGTTAAGCATGAAAGACTCAGCCGGGAAGGCTGAGTCTCCCTGTCTGCCTGGCATTTGGGGATGAATCAATTAAAAGGAGGCAGAACAGGAAGGCAGCAGACAGATCTCTGTAAACCCTGGAGTCTTTCTGCTGAAGTTCCCTTCCTGCCACGTGAGAGCCCCATTCATCCTGGCAGACGACATATGGGATGTCTATAATGAATATGGATTTGATGTGATTTCATCTCTCCGCCAAACGAACTCACAGAACCCATTCTACTTTAGACTATGTTAAATGAGGTTTTAAAAAGTGTATTAGAGGATAACTTTTGAAGTCTCTAAGCAAGATCAAGAGGTGCATTTGGGAGGAAAGTTTGGGGACAACTCTTTCCCCGTGCCCACGGTTGGAGCCATGTTCTGATGTCTTTGATTTATAAGGGCGAGAGACCATGGGGATCTGTCTTGAGAGGGCTTTGACTTTTAAGGGATTCAACTAGTTGAAACCTTATGTGCGTTTGCAAATAAAACTCTTTCATATCACAGACTCTAAAAGCTTGAAGGTGGGATGGGACCTCAGAGGTCAATATTCTAAACCTAAATGGAATGCCCGAATCCCTGCCTGTACGTCCCAGTGTCCAGCTTTGCCTGACACACCTCCACGTCAGCCCTGTCCATTTCAGGCGGAGCCCATAGAAAGCTCGGCCCACACTGACCCTAAACCCACCTTCCTGTGATGCACAGCCATTGTTGTTGGGCCTGGGAGATGGGGGCAGGGACACCCAGGGATGAAAGCTAGTGAGATTTGTGTAAGGAAGAAAGGCCATTTTGGGGATAACTTAATTCCATGTGTCCCACACTGAGCCATCCTCTATGTGTAAGGCCCTGATCTGGGCACTGTGGGGACATAAAAATAAATAAAACAGAGGCTCTACTTTCAAGGAGTTTACGAGCCACAGTTTAATGTGTGCCTACAACAGTCATCCAAGGCCGAGGATGATCCAAGAAAGCAAGTGGAACCGATATTTGTCGCATAACTTTGATGTGCCAGGCCCCGCTTCCAATGTCAGGCCTCGTGTAATCCTTGTGGGATTGTGCATTAAACTCTCTGAACCTCATTTTCCTTATTTGTGAAATTTGATGTTGCACCAGTTGCCCTCTGAAGTCCCTTCCAGCCCTCATATCCCATGATTCATTGCTCCTTTCCCGGTGGCCCCAGGCTTTCCTCTCCTGGGTTGGGTTGGCCAGGGAAATGGATGGGCAAGAGACATTTTTGTTGTTGTTGTTCTTCCCCCCCCCCCTCCCTGTGGGATGTACTGTTGACTTAAAACCAGTTTGAACAAAGTACTCAGGAACAAACCACAGAGAACCATCTAGAATTGGCAGAGGATAACCCTATGACCCCAGAGGCCTTTCCAGCTCTAATTTTTATGATTCACTAATTTGCCGCACCACACTCAGCTCTGTCCGGGAATTCAGAGTTCAAAAAAGATGCAATGTAAATTGCTGGAGGTAATGAGAAGGCTGCAGGCGCAGTGGGGCCAGCAGCGTGGTTTTCCATGAAATTAAATACAGGGGGATATTTAAAGAAGCCAGAGACTCTTTTTTTTCCCCCCTCCAGAGAGACTCCCATTTTAAGGGTAAATTTCAGGTTTTCATTTTTCAGTGGTATGACTAGGTTTCTGCTATGTTATGACTCCGCTAGAGCTGCTTATCTGTTTCATATAAACTCCCAAAGGGCTATTGGATGCAGACGTGGCTTCTTAGCAGTAAGTTCTGCCGCAATTTTAAAAAGCACGTTTGAAGTGGGAGATGCTGAAGGAAGAGCAGTGTTCTATAAATATGGATGACTTTTTTTGAGGCAATTCCTGAGAGCAAGCAGCAGAAACAGGGTATTGGATAAGTCTCACCGGTTTTTAGCGCGGCGTGCATTTCCCAACTTTCGGGTGTCTGTATGCCCCCGATGGCTTCTTTGTAGCTTTGCACTGAAATGACATAATGAAGATGAGATACAGGCAGGGATAATTGTCCCAGAACTAAATCAATGCCGGGACATAAGTAAGCCAGTAGCATCTGGGAGCGCAGGGAGGGTTGAAATGAAAGGAAGGGGCTGGATAGCCAAATGCATGCCTGTGTGGGAGGCTAATGACTAGTCAGTAGTGCAGTCACATCCCATCTGTTTATAAGGTATGTATCATGCATGCTTAAAACGAGTGGTGGCCATCCCATAGGAAGGCCCCTTTGGGGACTGGCAAGCATTCAGGTGGTCTTTCTTCTGTGTTGGATCACATCAGTGTTTCTTGGTTAGGTACCAGATGAAGAAGTGGGCATGCGTTTAGGGAGTGTGCTCTATGAAAACCTTTGTCTTTAAATGTTGGACTTACATCCAGAACATGCACTCAGCAGAAGCGGCTGAGGTTGAGGCTGCAGAAGGAACAGAAGATTCATGTCCTTCATCCCATATGCTCTCTGTGGAAAATGCCTATAATTACCAGCACTATTTAAATAGTTCATTACCAGTGCTATTTAAATAGCTATTTAAATACTAATCTCTCTTTCGTCTTCATTTTCCCTCAAATATGGAAAGTTCAGTTTGCAAAATAAACAGGTACATGATGCAAACCAAACTGCATTAAAATTGATGTGTCTTACCTCCTTTGCCTTTCACATGAACCCTACATAGTAGGTGGCATTATCTCCATTTTGCAGATGTGAAAACTGAGGGAGGTTACATGACTAGCCTAATTTTTCTCAGCTAATGAGTAGTGGTGGTACTTGTACTGAGCATCCAAAATCTGTGCTCCTTTGTCTTTTATATTTTACTAGAGGCCCGGTACAAGAAATTAATGCACTGAGGGCGTGTGTGTCCCTCAGCCCAGCCTTCATGCTCTTTAACCTGGGACTTCTCAAGGGATGTCCGACTGCCCGGGATTGGACCTAAATAGGCAGTCAGACATCCCTCTCACAATCCAGGACTGCTGGATTCTAACCACTTGCTCTGCCTGCCAGCCTAATCACCCCCTAACCACTTCCCAGTCAGCCTGATTGATGCCTAACTGCTCTCCTGCTGACTCGATTGCTTCTAACTCTTCCCCCCACCCCACCCTGCCAGCCTGGTAACCCCCAACTGCCCTCCCCTGCATTCCTGGTCACCCTTAACTGCCCTCCCCTATAGGCTTGGTCCCCCCAATTTACCTCCCTTTCAGGCCTGTCCTTCCCAACTGCCCTCCCTGCTGGCCATCTTGTGGCAGCCATCTTGTGTCCTCATGGGGGTGGCCATATTTGACCACATGGGACCGCCATCTTGTGTGTTGTGAGTAATGGTCAATTTGCATATTTCCTCTTTATTAGATAGGATATACTTTATCTTTATGCCTTACAGATTGGATCTTTTTTTTCAAAGGAGGATGAGAAAATAGAAGGCATAAGAAGGAATGAGAGGATGGAGAAAGGCATGCAAATGAGAAACAAACACTTATCAGAGTCTACTATGTAGCCATTTTCATGTCTGGACTGTGTTAGTTTCTAATGGCTGTGGTAATGAATTACCACCAGTTTATTGGCTTAAACAGCAGACACTCATTCGCTATAGTTTTGGAGACCGGAAATCTGAAATCAGTGCCACTGGGCCCAAGTCCAGGTGTAGGCAGGACCAGGCCTTTTCCGGAGGCTCTCTGGTGGACCTGCTTCTTGCCTCCTGTAGCTTCTGGTGGCTGCCCACATTCCCTGCTTTAATGACATCTTTCTAATCTCTACCTCTCTACCCTCTGTGGCAAATCTCCTTCTGCCTCTTTATAAAGATACTTGTTATTATAGTTAGGACCTATTCAGATAATTCAGGACAATCGCCCCATCTCAAAAATATTTAACATCTGCAAAGTCATTTGTCCCCCCCATAAAAATTAATATTCATAGGTTTTGGAAACCAGGACGTGGTAATGTTTAGAGGGACTGTTATTCAGCCTACTATGCAGACTAATCTTAAATGTTATGGAATGGCTTAGGCTAACAGCTCAGCCCTTTATATATTTTGTTATTGTTTTGTTGTTGCTTATTTTTCTGACCCCAGATGCCACAGAATCAATCATTGGCTATCTTCCTCACCTCTAGGGGTTACCTGTGCTGAGGAGGAGTCGAAACCATCCAGCAGCTTAAGTCACTTCACACATGCATTGTTGTTGCAGTAATTTAAAAAAAAAATGTCTTTGTGGCATGTTGTTGACTTTTTATTGATACCTGAGCCTTAATTTTTGCTTCTGGCATGAGGCTGACATTCAGTTTGGATGCTTAGCATATGGTTGCCCTTGGTTTGTCAATTTTTCAGAAGGCCACATCTTTATTTTTTTATTGTTGACACTATTACAGATGTCCCCCCATTTTCTCCCTTTGCCTCCCAACCCCATTCCCCACTTCCTTCACCACATTGTTGTCTGTGTCCATGGGCTATGCATATCTGCCTATATGTTCTTTGGCTAATCTCTTCCTGCCCCCCCCCCCTTTCCCATGTGAGATGTGTCACTATGTTCCATGCATGCATGTGTCTGGACCTAGTTTGTTTGTCAGCTTACTTTGTTCATTAGATTCCACATATAAGTGAGATCGTATAGCATTTATCTTTCTCTGACTGGCTCATCTTCTGAAAGCACCTGAGCTCATGCCATAGCAAGAGAAACTTGGGGGAGAGATGCAGAAGAGCTGATCACAGAGGCAACGAGAGTATCTTTGAACCTGAAAGGGGACGGAGTTAGAGAGCTTTGAGAAGCCCTGAGACGCTGAAGCTGCAGAACAGGAAGGGACTCTTTAACATGTTCCTTTGCCTCCACGTTCCTTGGCCTCTGTGTGGAGGAAGGTAAGGAGACTGAAGGCCCCTCACAACTCAAATGTGTCATGAGGACACTGGCTCCATGAGAGGGCAGGTGCCCTATTCATGAGCTTTATTTACTTTCTAGAAACTAGGGAGTGTCCTTTGCACAAGAGGGCAGGTGCTGGTTCTGATCCAAAGATGTGCTAGCCCAAAGCCCAACGATCTCTACCAGGGGTTTGTAGTTATCTTTTGACTTGAAAATTAGTCACTTGGATATCCCCTCATCACTTTAAATTCTGGTTATCCCACTCCCCTACTACACAAACTACTTCCCTCTGCTTAGGTACCCATTATGCACATTTGTACCAACATCCTCTCAGCCCCTCAGGACTGAAGCCTCAGTGTCAGTACTGACTCCTCAATTCCTTAGCTTCCACCTCCCTCAGCCTGGCTCTAGGTTCGTAGGATGTGTATCACATAGAGAAATCAAGAATACCAGCTGGGCTGGAGCCAGGCTCTCCCACCTGTTTGCAGTGTGACTTACATTCAGCCTCTGAAAAGTCAGGATAGACCAATAAGCACCTCATAGGGTCATTTTGAGGATCACATGAGATAATAACAATAATAATTGTTGTTGTTGTTCTTTTTCTCGTAGCTTCCACTTCTGTTCAGGACTTGATCATGAAAATCAGAACCATATTAGGTTCTTCCAAATCAGTAATTTTCAACACTTTTAACAGTGACCACAGTGAAAATTTTATTTTATATTGTGACATTACAAACACACCCCCAAAATGAAAATATGACTATTACAAAAATATTCTATTTTGATTCTTTTTTCTTTTATTGCATAAAATTTTTATTTTAACCTATCAAATTGATTTCATGACCCACTAATGAGTGAAGATTCATAGTTACAAAAAACACTCTTCTAGAGATAGTCCTGAGTGTAGTCCCTTCATCCCTCCAGTTTATCAAATCAAATTTTAAAAAGAAGGCCTCATTCCATGTTTTATAATATAGCACCTACACTCCATTTACATCTCATTTCACAGTTGCAAGAGCTTTTGCATATGGCATCTCACTTAATGCCCACCACCCACCACTCTTTGAATATGTTATCTCTAGCTCTACTTTAAGAAGGAAATTCAGGTTCAGGGATGTCATGGACCTGGAAGAGACCGAATCAGGATTAAATTTCACTCTCCTCAGCCTGAAGCCAGGGCTCTTCTGAAATGAGTTGAAAGAGGAATTCAGGTTTTTAGAACTAACTAAAAATATCAATGGATTACAATGATCAAATCTTCTATTTTATGCTCTCGTTGATGAAACAAAACTCATAGGATGGCAATCAGTGTAAGAGTCCCCTAAAGGTTCTGCAACCTTACTGAACCTTCATCCATTCATTCATCCACCCAGCAAATTTACCCATTGTTGTCTGTATCCATGGGAAATAGTTATGGAGTGCCTGCCAGGCACTGCCTATGGCTACTATGGTAAGCAGAAGAACATTTTGCAAATGCCCATGCTCAAATCAGTATGTAAGGTAGTATTATCAATAAAATAGTGCAGAGTAAGGGGGAAAGATGGTTAACAGTGCCCTTGTAAATTGCATGGTCAGGGAGAGTTCGAGGCTAAGGTAACATTTGGATCGAGACCTAAATGAAGTGATGGAGCCTATCTGAGAAGAATTTTCCAAAAGCAGGATGCAGCAAGTTAAAGGAGAGAGCTTGGCCATGATTAGGGACGAGCCAGGACAAGAGTGATGGGAGAGGAGGACAAAGAAGGGGCTCGATCACGTGGAGCATTGAAGCAATGTTCAAAACTTTGGATTTTATTTAATTAATTCTTCAGAAAAAAAATACACACAAATTTTGTTGAGTGCCAAAGACACTGAAACTTCTTTATGTCCTAGTAGCTCACTACCTGCTCTAGCCGTGAGTTCACATCATTGTCTTTGGTGATAAGAATCCCAAATGGTAGTTTGGGAAGAAAGCACCAGCCCCCACCCATCCCATCCTGATTCCCTCTGAGCAGGGTGGTATCCCCAGGCCTCAACTGACCTTATCTCTAGGTGACAATTTAACTTGTGAAGAGCTTTGCTCTCTATCCATTCTCAGCTAAAAAACAACTCAGTGGTCAGGAACCATCCAATTTCAGAATGCAGAAGCATAGGGATGGCATCTCACCCACAGGAGTGAGATCCAGCTACGAGTCTGACCTTCAGCAGGGATGCATGCAGAACACTGGCAACTTGGCGCCTGGGGATTACTTGGGGTTTATAAATAGGTGTCATGCATGTCTTTAATGTAGTTCATCGAGCTGAGCTCATTTTCCCATCTCGCATTGTGCCATGCAAGAGGCATTGGCAACCCTCAGCACTATTGTCCTCCTATTTAAAAAATATTTCCTCCTCTACAGGCCTGCCCTAGAGTGCAGAGCATCAGTGTTCTTCCCTTACATGAACAACAGCCTGCACATAGTGGGTCTCTAAGCGGGGAAGGCTTAGCATGCAGTACCAGGGCAGAGCCTAACTTGCTTTAGTTATTTTAGTCCTCAGAGCAACCCATTGAGATAGGTACTAATGTTAACCTCCTTGTATAGGAAGTGAAGGCATAGAAAGGCTTACTTCTATAAAATGAGAGGTAGAGACTGGATTCAAATTCAGAATAGTCCTATCAGCTTGATTTCCTGCGGGGCCACATGCCTTGTGGCATATTTTTACCAGATTATGAGGAAGGGAAGAGCAGTTGAGCAAAATTGTGAAGGAGGCTTATTTTCACCTCACCTCCACTGCCTTAGCTTTTCCTGTCTGTTGCTTTTCTCTTTCCTTGATGGCATGTTTCATGTTCTACCTCATTAATATATATATATATATATATATATATATATATATATATATATATATATGTATATACTTTAGAGAGAGAGGAAGGGAAAGGGAGAGGAACATCAACATCAATGATGTGAGAGAATCATCATCCATTGACTGCTTCTTTGCATGTCCCACACTGGGTATTGAGCCCACAACCCAGGCATGTGTCCTGACCTGGAATTGAAGTGTGACCTCCTGGTTCATAAGTAGATGCTCAACTAAGCCATGCCAGGAAACCTCTTTTTTTTTTTTATCACTCTCTCCCTTTCTCTTATTTTCTCCCCCCTCCCCTAAATAAAACCCAATATTGGGAAAGAATCTGATGAATGTGCAAGTATAAGTGATCAAAAGATCTTAACTGTTCTATAGGACAATTTATGGCAGGAGCACATCTGTTCACCAAATATTTAAGGAGCACCCCCTACAGATAGTCCTTGGTCTGTGTAGCTTTATTGAATCAGTAAATTGCCATTATTGCCTGGGACCTTCATGAACTGCTGGTGAAATGAATGCCTAGGATCACATCATCAGTGAATGGCAGAGTCAGGCAGGAGATAGAAGTCCTTGATTCTCAGGGGCATGTTCTGCCCATTGTATTACTGCTGCATCTTTGATTTGCTTTTTAACATTCATCAGAGTGAACCTCTAAGTGGCCTTGACTCAGAGGTGAAGAATTATTGGGCAGAGGGAAGCAAACAACTGGCACTTTTAGATTCCAATCACATAGGAAGTGGCCTTCTCTAGTTACTTTTTTAAGGGTTGCCCTGGAAAACACATTAACAAGGATTATTGCCCTCTCCTATTATCAGCAGAGAGACACAAGACAGACAAGTTTTGATGGGTCAGAAAAGTCAGAGGTAAAAATCTGGAAAGGGCAACATACCCCCCTATCAGCAAAGACGTTACCTTGAGAATTCCTGGGCCTCTCATACACAGAGAGGGACAACAGGAGATAGTGGGAGAGAAAGGTCTTAGAACAAGAGTGGAGAACAGCTCACTTCACAGTCGCACACACCATATCAATATTAATCGACCCTTGCATTATGGTCATCCTGAGACTCTCCCAGTAACTAGTTCATCTCCAAAATCATAAGTGCCAGCGTTGCAGGGCTGAGCTACTGACCCCTCAGATTTACATGTATGATCTCTGCCCCTACCTCCAGCTACCCAAGTGCTTTTAACTCTCCAGGCAAAATTCACTTTGCTCTTGGGCTGAAGCACACTGGGCACATTCTTGAACAGAGTTCAAACTAACAGGATTTCCCTAAAACAAGCAACTCCCTGGATGCCCTAGGAAGCACTGTGACTACTGGGGGGGATTAACATAGCCAGAGCAACATGGCTCTGGTCCAGAAAGAAAATGTATGTGCTTTAAAGAAGAAAAAAAAAAGAAGAAAAAAAAAGCTGGCTCAGAGTCTTGGGAACCCCATAATCAGAAGCATACTCATTCTGACCGTTTCAAAAGACCCAACACCCACCTCAATGTGACCTGGCGAGGGTTCAGAGAAATCCACCCCCTCTTTTGTCTTTTGGATGGAATGCAAGAGCCATATAAGACTTCCTGCCTAGAAGGCAAAGAGAGGACAAACCTTTGCCACCCTATCTCAGCAATGTCGGGGGGACAGTTGGAGGCCATCCTTTGGCTTGTTTGGGGAGCTGTGATTTCATCTTATGGAACAAGGCATTCCATGTTAATTCTGCATGGTGCCCAAGTCACTGCACATCTGCCATATAATCTTCAGCCAGGGTTTTTATTGGTTTATGTTTTGTTCTGTTTCCACCCCCACCCCCACCCCCACCCCCAGGGGAAGATTTACTCACAGCTAGGTGGTGTGGGTGGCTTTTGTCAGGACTGGACATGCAGAGGTGGAACAGGAATTGAGACTAGGGGTCTGCAGGCCAAGAGTGCTGAGCTTTATGCTCTCAGAGGTCAAGGGCAAGCCTGAAGCTCAGCCAGTGGATTAGCCATGGCAGAACAGGACAAACATCACTTGAAGGTCAAGACAAGCAGGGTCAGCAACACTGATGGTTGGGCACAGGTTGGTAGAAAAGTCACCATGATTCTAAAGTAAGGGCTGAGTCTTTCTGGCTTCCTGATTGTTCTATTAGGCTGGCACAATCTGGGCCTCAGGGGAGTCTACTGTCTATTTTTAATGAGCAAGAAACAAAGGTTTGGGGTCTGAGAAAAGGGAGAGTCTTACAACTATGAACAGACACCTTCTTGTGGTCTCTCACTTATACTCTGCCGAGGGCTTTGTCTGGTGGGTTTGCAAGCCACTTTGGCAAAGGAAAATGAAGGAGATGACTGCTTGTAGTGTGTTGTGATCCACATTTTATGCAACTGGAAATGCCGGTGGAAGATTTTATAATATTGGATCCATACTTAGCCAACTTCATGGGGACACACTGGGAAATGAATGCTTTAAATATTTTCTAAGAAATTTTGATTTTCTATAATTAGTTGAATATTAGGACAGAACCAGTTTTTTGGGTCTGGTCACAGCAGCCAGCATGCCACTGCATACCCTGGTCCTGGTCTGTGCCCAGAGAAGGGGTTTCAGCATTACTCCGTGTAGGGCTTATTTCTGGCGTACAGCCCCAATGATGGTCAAAAGTGGATGTGTTACTACATTTAAAGTAAGATTTCTATACCAGTGCTTTATAAACAGCTTGCTAACACATCCGTGATTGCTTCCCACTCCAAACTAATCAGTTGTGCATCATTAGAATCATTCATTCAACAAGCAGACACTTATTAAGGGCCTCAGTTTGTCAGAACCTACCAGGTGTTGAGAAAAATACACAGCTGATTAAGAAGGAAGAGGTGGTGCCGAAACCATTTGGCTCAGTGGATATAGTGTCGGTCTGTGGACTGAAAGGTCCCAGGTTCGATTCTGGCCAAAGGCATGTATGTTGGTTGCGGGCACATCCCCTGTAGGGGGTGTGCAGGAGGCAGCTGGTTGATGTTTCTCTCTCATCAGCATTTCTAGCTCTCTATCCCTCTCCCTTCCTCTCTGTGGAAAATCAATAAAAATATATTTTTAAAAAAGAAAAGGAAAAAGAAGGAAGAGGTGGAAAAATCATGGTCTGAAGGAAACTGAAGAGTAACAGGGTCAGTGTCTGGCTTGGAGACAGAGAAAGAGAGAAGATAAGGTGATTTGAACATGTAGGATAAGACCACCTTTAAAGGTTTAGTGGATTCAGAGCACAGAGTACAGTGAAATGAATGACTAGAATGTCCAAGCCTGAAAGAGACTGAGCTGTGAACTCTGAGAGGGGGAATACTGTCTCCCTCCTGGGGGTACACGTCAGTCACTGCCCTCCCTATATGAATGATCTTAGTGACGGGTAATGTGAGGATGAACTTGAGGAGCCTGCCTTTATGTTTATGAACATCTCTACCCAAGTGACTTCAAAGATTGTAGTCTATGATTAATTTATCTGGCTGGTTTGATTGCAGCAGGCCGTTCTAAGCCAGTAATGCAGAGTCATGCCAGTGGGGCCAGTTAGAACACAGGGAAGTTAACTGGAACAGGATCACATGATCATACTTGACTGCTAGACTGGAAGTTCCTTGATGTCAGGAACATCATATATTATCATATATGCTCATCATATATTTCCAGGGTCTAACAGATCATGTGCTGGTGAATATATAAAAGATGTGAAGTTGGGATAAGACAGTGTGAAAACCCATCACTATGAGTAGAAACTGATTGTTATCACTTGGGAAACTTCTCTAGAACATGTCTGCTCTTGCTGGGTTAGTGGGCTAGAGGACTAGGGCAGGTACAAGGCACAGAGGTCTTGGAGCCCTCCACCACATCCCCAGTGTAATGGAGGCTGCTTGGCTTCCACTTCCCAAATCCCACTCCAAGTTCTCTTGAGGTCAGCCCTAAGCTGGGACTATAGAGGGAAAGACATTCTGGGAGTCCCAGTTGCAGCTCCGCTAAGTCGACACTGGATAAAGTCAGCGCACGTTGCCGAACTGAGCTTGCATCATCCGTGGGAAAGGAACTGTGTCATAGCTGGTGGCCTCCTCTCTGGATGGTTCCTTCGCCCAGGGGAGCCAGTTAGTCTGAAGTCTTTGCAGAGCTGGGCAGGTCTTAGCTGACCAAAGTTGGCCAAGGATGTGTATCTCCAGGCCTCTCTCTCAGGCCCAGGGAAAGTGAAGTCCCCCTTGGGCCATCCCACCCTTCTCTCCAAGACAGATCTAGACACACGCTGTGAGGATTCATTAGTTAATGCTGGGGAAAGGGCTTTGAAGGAGAAGAGTACATTGGGAATGCTGTCATAATTGCACACAGATGCCTGAATCCAGACTCACAGGCACTTTGCTGACTAATAGTAGAATTTGCTGGAGTTGGTGGTGACCTTTTCTCCCCGTTACATTTCTAAATATTTTGGTTGTCAGTTGTAAACAAGCCCATTCCCAAACAAAAGTCAGACTCCATTGGAGCTTTAAAAATTGTCCTTGTTCCACCGAGCATTTCCAGCTCCTTCTTCCTCTCTCATTTCTCTCTTGTTAAGGAGGCTGAAAGCGCCCGAGTGGCTTCTGCTGTCCCCTGGGAGGAGCTGGCGGGGAGACTTGAGCGTACTCATTCCCACCAGGGTGCCTTCACACCCATTGCTGGCCTGGTGGACAGGGTGTCAAAGCTTGCAGTCAATCTTACTGGTATGACAAACATAGTCAAACATTTGGATTCTCTTATTTTTTAATGATGAGAAATAATACTTTTCTACTAAACTTTTGACATCATGTAAGCAGGGTTGCTGTTTGCATTTCTGTCTATTTGACCTTCATCCCTTTGGATTTTGTCCCAGTTGCTTCTGCATTATAATCTTGAATAGGAAACAAGGACAGTAGATTGCAACAATCTTATGGTTTCTCTCTCCATCTATCTTTTGGAGGAAGGTTTTTAATTTTCTGGAATCTCTGATATTGGGCGAGGTAGGATGAGAAAAGGAAAAGACAAATGGCTAGACATCCATCATAAAGAGCCACAGAGGGGAGTGGGAGGAGAGACATACAAACAGGGCATTCGGGAGAGTTTGAGGGCCATCGAGGGAGAAGGAGCAAATAGATTTGGGGGGAGGGAGAGGGTGGAGCCACTGATAAGCGGGGAGAATAAGTACAAAAGATATCTAAAGAGGGGTGTATTAGTTTGCTAGGGATGTCATAACAAAATGCCACAGTCTGGGTGGCTTTTAAACCACCACCATTTCCTTTATCACACTTCTGGAGGCTGGAAGGCCAAGACCAAAGTGTTGGAAGGTTTGGTGTCTCCTGAGGCCTCTCTCCTTGGCTCAGTGGCCATCTTCTTGCCATGTCCTCACATGGCCTCTGTGTGCCTGCGTCCCTGGTGTCTCATCTCTTCTCGTAAGGACACCAGTCATATTGGGTTAGGGCCCAACCTATGACCTTATGTAAACTTAATTACTTTTAAAGGCCCCACCTCCAACTACAGGCATATCTCAGAGATGTTGTGGGTTTGGTTCCAAACCACCACAATAAAGGGAACATGGCAGTAAAGCGAATCACACACATTGTTTTTGGTTTCCCAGCGCACATAAAAGTTATGTTTACACTATAGTGTAGTCTATTATGTGCGTACTAGCTTTATGTCTGAAAAAATACATAGCTTGATTAAAAAGTACTTCATTGCTAAAACATGTTTCCCATCACCTGAGCCTTCAGCAAATCATAATCTTTTTTTTTTTTTTTTTTTTTTTTTTTGCTGATGGAGGAACTTACCTTCAGTTTGTAAAAAAAAAAAAAGGGGGGGGGCATTTTTTTTTAAAGCACAAAAAAGAGAAGTGCAATAAAACAAGACCTGCATGTGCAGCCACAAGGGGGTTAGTCCTTCAGCATACACATTGGGGAGAGGTAGGACTCAGTTTAAAGAGGGTTAGAAGGTGTTTTGTCATATTAAACAGGTGCCCTCTGTAGAGAGCTGTCTGGGAAGGCACATGGACATTCTTTTTAAGCTGAGCCCCAGGGCACTGGCAGAATCCTTCAGTACCAATTTCTTATCTTTATCCTTGTGCTTGGAATGAGGAACAAAAAAGGACCTTGACCCACCCAGGTCTTGATATGCTAAATCTTGTACCAAAAAATGAGGAGCTTACCTAGATCTTGATGAATAGGATCTAGGCACACCCGAAACTCCTTTTGACCTTAAAATCCTTTTTGGAAACCAATATGCTGTGTTGTCAGAGGTGAGTGTGACTGTCTCTATCAGAGGACAAGAAGCCACCTAGCGCCCAGCTTGAATCTATTTCTGCCTCTTGTCTCTTTCTTTCTCTAATTTCTTAATTCCCCAGCTCCTCCACGCAGGAACCTGTCTTTCTCCCTTTCCGTGCGGGATGTGGAAAAAGGAGAAACACCACACTGTACCTTCTGCCCCAATTTGGTGTTTTCTAAAAAGAACCCAAGAACGATTTAAGTTATTTTCAATTACATTATTATTTTTTCTGTTGCATTGCTTCTACTACACCACTGCACCAGGCCTGGGTTACAGGGACCCTCAGTTTATTAGGGTTATATACAGATTTAGGTATCTCTGATACCCAATTTTCAAAGAATTAGAATAAAATAGATTTGGATAAGAAAATCAGAAGGAACATAATGTAATCTCTCATTTGTAATTTGGAAGGCCACACAGGAGTGAACTTACCCCCAAACGTGAAAATTACATCTGTAAAGAATATCTATACATAGTTATGTTGTTGAAACAATGAATGTCATATAACCTTTCTCATTTTTGTGGATCTAAATAAGTATGACCACACATAGGTCCATATTGTTGCAATGCAGATTGTCTTTGGCGATTAAGGAAAAGATTTACAGCCTCGGCTCTGCTAGTTTCATTTTCAATAATCACCCAGAGGAAACCTGTCATTTAGTGAGTGCCATTTGGAAGTATCAATAACTGTTTGAAAACAAGCAAACCACAGTCTGGATGGAAAAAGAAGCCCGCCCTTCAATGTTGCATTCTGTGTCTCTGATTGCTGCTGGGAGCTGCCCCCTTTCACATAAGGGCCCCTCATCCAGCGCTTGGTGCAGCCCCTGTGAAACCTGGGCTGAGCTTTGCCGAGGCTACAGACACATGCTGTGTGTCAGACACATGGTGCTTGTCAGGGTGAAGCTCCGAGGGCTGGTGGCCTCTGGACTGCAATGAGATGTGTGTCCAGAGCATGGAGTGACATGGATGTGTGACAGCCACTTGTGACATGGATGTGTGACAGTCTGTCCTCACTGCACACATCTGAGCTACGATACCGCCTTGACACGGTTATTTGCTGGGTCTAACTTTTGATCATTTTCTGGAGAATGCCACAGAGCAAATTTAGAGTTGGGGTGGGAGTGGTGGGGGTAGGAGAAGAAGGGTGGAACAATGGGGAGGGAGGGAGGGAGGAAGAGAGAGAGAGAAAGAGAGAGAGAAAGAGAGAGGGAGAGAGAGAGAGAGAGAGAGAGAGAGAGAGAGAGAGAGAGAGAGAGAGAGAGATAGCACCAGTGAGCGCAGAATCCTGATATATGGATTGATTACTTATTCAGGGGCTATTTCTAGGCTGATCAATTCACACTGCAATAAGGCTAATCTCATCCTTACTTGCGCAAAAGGATGGCAGTGAGATGCGGGTCCAGTGTGATGAATACCATCAAAGCCCATGTATGTTTCTCTGGTTAAGCCGAGTTGTTGTTTTTTCAAGTCATTCTTATTTTATTTATAATTCACTTATATGTGGAAGATGATGGCTCTTTATGGTTCGGATGATTTAAATCTGGGCCTTTAAAGCCAGGCATGATTTATTTGCACAAGGAAATCATGTTTTCTTTGGAGCTTTTCGATGGAGGTATAATTACAGTGTTGCAAATACAGTGCTCTATTTAGGGGTCTGTCAGCATTTCTATAATAAACCTCTATTTTCAGGAGTCCAGAAGAGAGAGAGAGAGAGAGAGAGAGAGAGAGAGAGAGAGAGAGACATGGTAGGACACAGATAGAAATCCTTCTAAAGTAAAAGCTTGGTGGGTACATTTGATTTGTAGCTCCAAATGGTATCTGTCTTTGCAGCCACACGTACTTCTCTGTGTGTGGTGGTGCCTGTGATGTGCCTACACCCCGGACCCTGCCCAGTCAGGCGTCGCCTTCAGGCGAAACTTCCGGGAAGCAGTGGCGTGTTGGGTGGCTGGCTGGCTCCCTTTCCACACCCAGCCAACTGGAAGGTGCATCTCAGCTTTAAGAAAAGAAAAAAAAAACATTATTGTCCTTTCTCCAGGTTTGTTTGTTGCTTGGTTGCTTTACTAGTGAGTTTATGCCAACTTGGACATTGAATTATCCTCCTCCTCCTCCTCATCCTCCTCATGATGTTATGAGCAATAAGAAGTCCAATTCAGTGCCTAGTGTGTGCCTGGCACTTTACAAATGTTATTTAAACTTTCACCATGATCCCTATTCTGCCAAGTAGAAATCATTATCCCTGATCTTCGGGGGTGGTGAACGAGCTGAGAGGAGGCACGTGCCTGGCAGAGAACGGAGAGCAGAGGTCAGGACAACAGAGGTTGTGGCTGAGGTGGCCGGGTGCTGGGTGCCACCATTTAAACCCAGGAGAAGGCGTCTCTCAAATGAGAAGAGCTGAGTTTAGAGAACGAGGCTTGGGCTGTCGGGTGGACTTGAAAACAACACAGGCAGGACCAGAGAGAGCTGGGGGAACGGGCCCGCCCACAGGGAAAGCCTCGAAGGTCCTTTAGCAACTCCCGGAGTGTGGGTTGATAGGTAAGCGTGAAATCTGGCTGAGCCTGGATAAAAATACCTGGTTGTGCCGAAACCGATTTGGCTCACTAGATAGAGCGTTGGCCTGTGGAATGAAGGGTCCCGGGTTCAATTCCGGTCAAGGGTATGTACCTTGGTTGCGGGCACATTCCCAGTGGGGGGTGTGCAGGAGGCAGCTGATCAATGTTTCTCTCTCATCGACATTTCTAACTCTCTATCCCTCTCCCTTCCTCTTTGTAAAAAAATCAAATAAAATATATTTTAAAAAATACCTGGTTGCCGGGCTGGCATGGCTCAGTGGTTGAGCATGGACCTGTGAACCAGGAGGTCATCATTTGATTCCCTGACAGGGCATGTGCCCAGGTTTTGGGCTCCATCCCCAGTGCGGAGTGTGTGGGAGGCAGCTGATCAAAGATTTTCTCTCATCATTGATGCTTCTATCTCCCTCTCCCTTCCTCTCTCTAAAATCAATAAAAAATATATATTTTTTAAAAATATGTTTTTTTGAAGCTTACTCTGAGGCAAGTTTGCCCTCTACATGGGCTATCTCACCAATTTCCAAACTTTAGCAAGGCAAAGAGTGCGCTTCATGGAGATCAGATGACATGCCAGGATTATGTAACCGGGAAGTGGCAGAGTTCCCAGGTCTGGAAGCCTGGTTCTTGACCGCTGTGCTTGCTGGCCCCAAGGGAGCCCGTCTCCCTGGGTTTGGAAGTATGTTGTGAATGGAGACAGGAAGCTGAAACTCGGATCCTCCCGCCTTCTGAGGGAGAGCCTGTCTTCGGAGTGCTGATGGACCTTTTCCAGGGGTTTGTACGTTGGCATTTAACAGTGGGAGAAGGTAATACACACCCCTTCACACAGGGAGGACGAGGGCCAGGCGATGGAAGGAGAGACCACCCTCCACTCTGTGTTCGCAGCCAACCACGGGAAACTACTTCGTAAACTCCTGATCCCTGTGGGTGGTGTGATCCTGTTTTCTTCTCTTTCCTGGGACTGCTTTTGGGTTGCTAGTTCCGGCTGAGACTAGAAGTGGGCACGCACAGCCCCGGGAGAGGCAAGGAGGAAGAAGGTTTTCACTAAGAAAATGCCTTTCCTTCTTGTGGAAGCAAAATCAGGAGACTGTATGGGGTTTATTACTTATGGAGGTGTTGTCTCAAAGCTGGGCTTGAGGATCACCGTCAGGAGAAAGGATTCAAATTGCCTTTGGAATGCAGAATACATTTATCTTAATTGCAAACAGCTCTCAATTCTAGGAGGCTGCACATTCTGTTCAACAGGGACTGACCGAGGTCCTCTAATGGGTCGGTGTTGGGTGTTATTCTCCATGAGGGAGGCTGCTCTACTGATCTGGGAAATTTGACTCCAGTTAATAAAATGGTAGAGAGGCCACTCCACGTTGCTAGAACACAAACACTATTTTGAGTCATCACCCTAGTAGTGCTACTGGGAATAAGAAGCGAGGTAACCAGCGTCCGTCCATTCGGAGCAAGAGCTGTTCATTTAACCAACGACTATTGACTGAGCATCTACTACATGCTGGGCACTCTCCTCGGCGCTGGGGATTCCATGGTGAACCAGACAGATATGGCTCCTGCCCTCATAGAACCTAAAACCTAGTTGGGAATGGACACACGAGACAGATGACTACACTAATGATTAAACATGTAGAAGTAATCACAACTGTGATAAGTTCACCAGAGAAAAACACAAGGTTCTATGAGAACAGTGGCTTACATAAATAGGATTTACTGATGTTTTTCCACACACCAAGAAGTCCAAAAGCAGGTTGGCATCGACCCAGTGACATGGTCAGGGATTCAGGCCCTTTCTAGATCCTGTCCCTTTGGGGCTCATCGCCTACTGATCCCAGAAAGGCTGCCGTGGCTCCATCCCAAAGACAGGAAGCCCAGGGAAGGAGGGTGGCCAGGGAGCTCTTTTCTCTGACGCAAGGGTATTTTGTCAGCAGCAAAACTTCTTTCCCAGAAAGTCTCAGCAGACTACTTTCCATTAATTCATTAGCCAGACTGGGTTTATTAGTGAAAAGATAGACAAGACAAAGGAGTCAGCAAGCATACGTGAGTCGCCGTAAGGAACATTTGTGGAATGTCTGGCAGACGGCTCTCAGAAGTTCCTTGTTTCTCACATCCATCTCGTGGGAAAGTAAGAGCAATGTCTCAGATTTGGACACTGAGGCTTGGGGGAGGGGCCTGCCCTAGAACACCTGGCCAGCCCGCAGCCAGCCCGGGGGTCCACAGCTTGTTCCTGGGTGCTTGCACTGAGCCCTGTCTTCTGAGATTCGGAGAGTGCGACAACCCTGATCCCTAAATGCACTGCATCCCAAAGGGATGTGTGAGTGTGTGCGGGTTTGCTTTCTGGGGTGTTTGCTTAGAGACCCAACATTTAGATCAGTGGTCGGCAAACTCAGTAGTCAACAGAGCCAAATATCAACAGTACAATGATTGAAATTTCTTCTTCTGAGAGCCAAATTTTTTAAACTTAAACTTCGAATGCCACTTCTTCAAAATAGACTTGCCCAGGCCGTGGCATTTTGTGGAAGAGCCACACTCAAGGGGCCAAAGAGCGGCATGTGGCTTGAGAGCTGCCGTTTGCCTACCACAGATTTAGATGGTCCCTGTAATTTTTTTTTAAACGACTATTCCTAGGGTTGTAAGTCTCATAGCAGGAAGGCAGGCTGGAAAAGAGGAAGCCTCCTGGTAACCAATCAGAATCTCACAGGGGACCCTTTTGGGGTCCTCGCTTGCCAACGGAGGAACCTCATTGCCAGATGACTTTGGACATATTGATTTTAAATGTTTTTGAGTACTGCTCTCTAACCCCTGGCACACTATCCAGGCAACAGGAGGTATGTTTAACTTCTTGCATAAACGAATGAATATGAAAACCATGAGTTCTCATGGTATTTTAAAAGCGCTGCAAGAAAGTCAGCCTGCCAGTCACCTGTAGCACCCTAGCCTGTGCCCCGCCCCCAGGCACTCAGCCCTAGGTGTGTGCCTGTCACAGCCCAGTCCACTCTCCCCACCGTCGGCCTCTTGGATTTGGGCTCTGAGGTTGTCTGTTGTCTATTGCGGGGCCAGTGGAAGGTGGAGACAGTCCTTTTGGCTCGAGCCCATCCCATGAAAGTTGGGATGGGCAGGGTGCCCGGAGGCACACCAGCATCCTTGAGTTACACCAGTGGAAACAAGAGGCATGTACCCTGTGCTGGAGAACGTGTAAAACTGACACCGGTTACCAGATGTTCCTGGCTTTTATGAGCTTTACAAGGCCTTCTGTTAAGTAACACTTTGAAAAAGTAAGGCTTGCCTGCCCTGAGTGGAAAGTTTTTGTTTTTGGGTTTTTAAAAAATCTTTTGGGTGAACTCTGCAGCACCTGTTTTTATAGCGGAGTTCTGGCCTGCCAGGGCCCACTACTGGTGAGTGACAGGCAGGAGAGAGGTATGTGGCAGGCAACCTGGTCCTGATTTAAAAGGCCAGAGACCAGAGGCCCAGGCTCATGGCTGCAGAAACACACAGACAGGGACCCAGATGTGCCCCCCTCTCTTTAATGCAATAAATATGCTCCTGAAATGTTGGGTACAAATCATATATTTTTGCAGCACAGAATAGGATATCCCTTTTTTATGTAATGAATTGTGTGTGTTTTTTTAAACAAGCGATGACCATCTCGCCCATCTTAGTATGGAATAGGTTGATTAAAATGGCATCCGTCTTTGTCACATGCCGGGGTGCGCAGCAGCACAGAAGAAGTTGCCATTTATCCTATTGGGTGCCTTAAAGATGTCGTGCAAGATGGCGACGAGAGGCATGTATGCACAGGCATGAGGGGTTCAATGCAGAACACAGGGAATCTATTCGGGTGAAGGGCAAGAGAACCAAGATCTTAAATAACTGGACAAGGAAGGAAGGAGGTGCTTGGGAAGGGGGCAGGGAGCAGAGAAAAACTCCCTTTAATAGGGTTGAGTGGTTTGCAAATGTTTATGTGGGGTGAGTGGAGCCATGAAAGCTGGAAATGACCTGGTTGGGTACCTTCCTGCCCAAATTACTGCCACCCACAGAGAACCAACTGGAAGCACCACCTGAGGGAGCCACGAGTGTATAGAAATTCACACAGAACCCTCCCCCTTATCCAACGTAGCTCTGGGAGGAGGAGGAGGAGGATGCTCTGAGGCTGCCGCATCTGTCCTGCCAGTGTGTTTTCAGCAGAACTCAGTTACGGCCCAGCAATCGACTTTGACAACCTTTCAAATTATAGCACCACATCCAGCATCTATGGGTTAAAGTCTTCGGACTTCTGATGCGAGATTCTTTGGTTGCATATGTGGACCTTTGTCTTTGTCTGTCCCCAGGGTCCATTGTAAACATCTAGGCCTTCTTAGGACCAGGACTTTCAACAAGCTCCATCACTTGGTGGAGAATGCAGGCAGAGATCAGCGTTGAGAGGAGGCACATTAGGGAATGTGTGTTTTTCGCAGGGGGAGTGTTGAAGACAGGGAGGTGGGGCATGAGACAAAAAAGAGAAAAAAGAGCACATTCTATAGAACACCAGCATATATTACCTCCCATGTATATAGAAAGTATATATATGTTCACATCTATATATATAAAAGGCTAAGTGACCATCCAACTGCCAGTACATATGATGCACACTGACCACTAGGGGGCAGATGCTCAATGCAGGAGCTGCTGAGCTGTGGTGACTTGGCAGTGGTGGTTCTCAGGTGATGCAACCTGGAACCAGAGAGGAGGGAACCCGATTCCTCATGCAACCAAGCAATTCCACCTCCAGCCAGGGGTTCACAAATTCATGCACCCGGCCACTAGTAGAGATACAAAAATGAATCACCAAAATGTTAATGGTGACTAGCAGGTTAGTGGATTTCAGATTCGTTTTTGGTTTCCTTGTTTTCCTAGAGTTTGAATGTTTTGCACTATATATTATTCTTAAATCAGAAAAACAATAAAGCTATTTTCAATGTAAAAATAAAAAACAGCAACACTATGACAAAGGCAACTCCTGCAGTTCAGAGCACAGGGTGTCCCTCTCTCTTTTCTCCTTGTGGAACCCTCTGTTTTCTCATCTGTGGAGAGGGCAGACGTATCAACTTCTCCAAGGAAGGCTAGATGGCTGTGAGTGGGACCCACATGTATTCTCTGAGAACTTTTAACTCGAAGGGAAGAGCATGCAGATGTGTGTCAATGTCTTCACGTGAGCTGAAATCTTATTCCGCAGCCAGAAACCAACAGTGGCTTTGCTGACGATGGTGCCCACCTGCCCCCAAGTCCCTGGGTACCTTGGGGAGTCACGACTGTGGCTGCCTCCTGCTTCTCTTCCCTTGTCTTGCTCACCCTGCATGGCCCCTCTTCAGGCAGACCCTCGAGCCGTAGCTGCAGTCCCTGTCTTAGACACGCCTCTTCTCCCCAACCCTCTTCTCCAGGCAGGAAGGCACCAATGGGTCTGAGGGGGAGATCTGGGGCATGGTCCTCTGACTCAGGCCATGAGGCTACCCCATGCTGCCCACCGTGGCAGGCCCGGCCTCTGTCCTGGTGGCTGGCCTGGACTCACTCTGTCTGGGGAGGTCAGGACTGGCTCTGCTCATGGGACCTCATCCTGACCGCGTCTGCATCTGTGTGCATGGAAAACAGGAGACGCCATGTTAACAGCAGAAGCAACAACCGCACACACCAAGCGGAGACCTCTGCTTCGTTCACAGGCGGTGGTAGGCAGACTAGAAGGAGACGCATTTTCATGTGACGTTAGAATAAGATGAACAGCGGTTCCCTTGGGCCGAGCTCTAGCACACACTTGAGAAGAGCCTCCACCCTGCAGATGAAGCCCCGGGTGGATTTTATTAGGTGATTTCAGCACTGCCAAATATTTGTAGTGTAAAGAAATCATAAAATGCACTGGTGGTCCAGAGGCTGGACGGGGTCCCCTCTGCACACGCCTGAGACGACTCTGTGATTTGGGGACAGGCCTGTTTGATCCCCTCCCCTAAAAATCACTTAGGATCTGCCAGGGAAATACATTGAACCCCGATGGCCCCGAATCCATTTCTCCTGTCGGCCTCTTTCTCCCCTTATCTGGGGAGAGCAAAAATTTCGCTGGCCCCAGGCACGATATGTGTTTCATTATCACAGCTCGGATTCTCTCTACTGCCCTAGAAGCCTGGACCCGCTTCCTCTCCACCTCCCACCCCCGCTCCGGAATAACATCGCTCCCTGCTGATGATTATCCTCGAAGTTGGGATCGTCTGCAGCATGCACCGCGCAAGGCTGGGCAGTTTGCTTTAATTAAGCTTCAAAGGGAAGCCGGAGCCTCGCTCTTATCTCCAGTTTGCTCCTTAATTCCTTTTGCACGGTCGGTCCTGCTGCGTGATCTCAGGTGGCCGGTCCCTCCTGCTCTGAGCCAGCCCTGCCCAGCTTCTCTGAACCTCCTCTCCAGGGTCTCCATCTCTACAGGGAGCTGATTGCCAATGACCTTTAAAAAAAAAAATCCCCTTGGGTGTTCCCACTGCCACAAACTCAGGAGGAAGGAAAACGGGGTGCTAGCAGGAAGAAGGGGTCGTTGTGGCCGGCTGCCGCCGCCCCCTGAGAGCTCCCAGCAGTAGCCCTGTTCTCAGCAGACCCCCTGGACAGCCGCCTCGCCCAGAATGAGGACGGCTGGATGGGCCCCCCGTACTTTAGTAGAATTTTCCTTCTCAAGCTAACACGGGGGCCACAGAGGCAGCTTTTTGTCCCAGGTAATTACCGGATGGAATTTTTTTTTTTTTTTTTTTTTTTTTTAACATCCAGCCACCAGCTTCTGTGGGCCTCAGAAAGAACATTTGTAACCATGCATTCTTTATGTGGTCTTCGATTAATAAACAGGAACCAACCATTCTAGGCGGACTGGGAAACAGTTTTTTTTTCTGTTTGCCGCTCCTGTGCGGAGGGTCCATGAATGGGCGCTTTGAGAGCTCGCCCTTTCATGGCCAGGTATCAAAGTGCTGCTCACACATGCGATCGCCCGCCTCAAGGTGCAGCTCCGAGCCGCCGCCCGCGTGGCCGCCCACAGCGGTTCCACGCTGGCCGCCTCGGCGGGCCACAGGGCCAGCCTGTCATGGCCCAGTTTTCCTCCCTGGGACGAACGCCGACCCACCAGGAAGAAGGGGAAGACCACCAGCATCCATTCTCCACCGAGTCCTAAAATAACTCTATTTGTATGGACTCGTACGTGCTCCCCTTGGTGGCATTCCTTCCCCAGGCACATCCCTCTGTTTGGGAAGAGAAAGTCCTTTTTTAAAGGCTTCCTGGCTTAAAATTCCTCTCTTCCTGTTCTTTGTTTTTTCCCTCTCTGTTTTCTTCCTCTCTGCTCCTCTTCTTCCCTTCTCCATAGCCCCTTCTCTCCTGTCCTTGGACAACGGGCCCTGACTTGACGGGTTGGGGTTCTCCTGGAGTCTCCGCTGTGCTGGGACTTTGGGGAAGGGAAGCGGGCAGTCTCAGGCCAAGGAACAATGACCACAGTCAGATTTCTGCAGAGAGAGGGTATGTTCGGGCCGAGACTTGGCCTATATACCCTGCAGTCTGAGATTGGGAGGGTGAAGGCGTTGCAAGTTACAATCCGGAGGATAAAGGGGCCCCACCGCCCAGGCCTTGCACTGAGCACGTTGGGTGCTCTGAAGGGCTCTTCTGTCCTGGGGAGACATCTAATCCTGAGCTTCCGTTTGAGTTGTTATGCCGGGCGAGGCGCTGGGAGCTGGCTTCAGAGTGTTCTGAAACCGGAAGCCGTGTCCCGGAGATGGGGCTGAGGGAGTGAGGAAGAGGCAGAAATGAGCCCACCCTGGCCTCTCCTCCACCCTGCCTGCCTGTGCTGGGCCTGCCCTCCGGACCCACATGCACCAGTTAGGACGAGGGAGGACTGGGTCACCTTGGGTGAAACCTCGACAGGGTCAGGGTACCATTTTCTCTGCCACAGCCTTGGAGAGCTCCCCAGGAAAGGGCTTTGCAGAGGTGACAGGACACCCAGCACCTTTACAGCGGGGCGAGTGGTGAGGGAGGGGGTCGAAGGTGCAGTGTGTCCCAGGTTGGGCAGCGCAGGAACTCCTGCCATGTAGCTTTGGAATTGGAATCTGAGGAGGGGGAACCATGGGGTCTCCTTCCCCTCATGTGTCGGCGGGCACAGAGGGAGTCTGGATTTAATCTGGGTGGAGAAGAGATGCCGAACGGCAAGATGGAGAGCTTTGGGACAATGGAGGTGAGATTAGTCCTCAGATCTCTCAGACCTCCTCCCCCCAATGGGAACTCAGAAGGCCAAGCCAAGGACAGGCCATGGTGTCTTCACCCTCCCAATCTCAGACTTCAGGGTATATAGGCCATGAGACAAGCCAGTGTCTCACAGGGGACCACTGTGCTCACGTTGCAGACATACACACGGAGGCTCCCCGCTGACCTACACTGAGGTCGCTCGGAGCGCTGGTGGCTCCTGAGTGGTGCTTCCCTCGCTGTCCCATCAGGCTCGCACGCTCATGGAGAAGAAGGAGCACTCGTGGGCTTGCAGATGCTTGCTGTGATTCTTAGCAGCCCTGATGGTTGTCCAGAGGAGACTGTCTGCCTGGTTCTTGCCTAATTCCTCCCCCTCCTTAGGGACAGTGCTGGGGGAAATGAGGAGGAAATGGTGGGCGTTAATGCCCCATCGACAGCGCTGCTGCTGTACCTGGCAGCAGCACGGAGAGCCTCTGCCAAGAGCACTCTGTTCTTCAGCGCACCGTGCTGGCAGGGCTCTGCGGGACTTGCCTGGCATCTCCAAACACCACGGCCTGTCCTTGGCTTGGCCCTGACAGAGCGCCTACACCCCCGCCCCCGAATCCCAGGAGGCTGGGAGAGACCACTCCTCTTTTCCCCTGGTTTGAAGGGGGGAAAATGGCCAATGGACACATGTCCAGGCTGGAGGAAGGTTTGGAGGCTTCCAGAACAAGGGCCCAGATCCCAGGCCCTTGTTCCATAGGCCACCAAAGTGAGGCCTCTGAGAGCCAGGGGGTGAGAGTTGATGAATGAGGAACTCAGAAGAAGTTAGAGCAGGTCAAGAAGGTGAGCAGTGGAGGGTAGAGTTGTAATGAAACGGTTCCTCTCAGCCCAGGGCTGGATCTGTACTGTTCGGGGCTTTGTTTGCCCCAATGCTGGCACTGCTGGTGGCGAACTGAGGAATGTGGCTTTGGATGGGGGGGCCTTCGTGTGGGCTTTGGGTATCCCTTTATTATCCCAGCTGAAGCACCCCTGAGCAAAGACTTGAGCTCTTCCCACTGGGACAATCATAGGTTCTGGAAGATGAGACTGTCCTCTGGCTTGAAGTAAGGAGAGGCTCTGGTCTTTATTAAGTGTCGGCCTGCCCAGGGTCCTGTGCTGGTTGCTGTACGGAATTCAAGAGAGGAGCTGAGGTCTCTTGCCCCATTGGCCACAGGGATATCAGTCCCTCAAAATATTCCTCCACAAAGGGGGCTTCGAGGTTAAGTGAGCTTGGAAATCCCTCTCTCATGGGTGCCTTCCATGCCCTTTATCAAGTTAAGGTCCAGAAAAGACTGCAGTGAGGAAACCATCTAACTTTGTTCAGCCCCGAATATGCCAGCATTCCTTGATCATGAAACTAAATTTTCATGGAACTCCATTTACAGTGAGGGGGAAATATAAAATAAAACACAGTCAAAAAAATAAAGTAAAAATAGGTGATAAAGTAAATGCAGCTAAAAAAGACACAAATATAAATTGCTTCCCAAAGTATAAGGTACTAGAGGCCTGGTGCATGAATTTGTGCAGAGGTGGGGTCTGGCTGGCCCTGGCCCTAATCACAGTTGGGGGGCAATCAGGGGCTGGGCCGGCAGGGGGAGGGGCCAAGGATGTTTGGCTGGCCCTGTCCCTGGTCAAATTCCTGATTAAACTCCCAGTAGAGGGGACAATTTGCATATTAGCCTTTTATTATATAGGATTGGGATAGGAGATTTTTACACACACACACACACACACACACACACACACACACACACATCAAGGTAACTAACTGTCCCTGAGGGGGGGGGGGGCCAGGCTGCATGGGATTGGAGGCCAGCAGGAGAGGGGAAAGAGAAAATGGTGGGCTGGGAAGGGCAGTAAGGCAGGAAGGAGGGGGCCAGGGGCCCTGGTTGGGTCCTGCCCCAGGCTCAGGCCCACTTTCCCTTGCTGGCTCTTCCAGTTTGTGGGAGCAGTGCAGTAGGGCCCTGACAGAATTCTAGGGTGAGGCCAGCATGGAGCTGGGTGCCCAGTGCGAAGCCAGCCAGTGAAGGGTCAGCTGTTCTCTTCTCTGGGGATACTTCCTTTCCTGGGCGTTCAGGGAGGGCCAGTCAGTTAGCCCCACGTAGAGGCGAGAGGGTGGAGGAAATGTAGCTCTGGGAGTTTTTTGTCACCTGAGGACTATCTTGTGCTCACATCCCTGTGGCTTCTGGACTGGCCAGGGCGTGTGGCCCTGGTCAGGGATGTGGCCACGGAGGATGTGACACATGAGTGCGTAGCCAGCAGCACCTGTTGAGGGCACAGCTGTGCCAGGGCGGGGGGCATTCTTGGCCGCTGGCTCACGCCGCCCCAGCAGCTGCCTGGGCGTTTTCCCACATTCCATGTGTGCCCTGCTGCCGGGAAGCCCCGAGCCGCACCAGGACAGTGACCCGCACCCAGGCCGCACTGGGCTCCAGTGAGCGGATTCAACACCGGGTTTGGGCCGCCCGTGTGAGAGGCAGAAGCAAATTCTATGGCCAAGGGCTCAGAGTCAACTTTTTCTTAAGCTGTTAACATGTGGCTTGTTACAAACGGGAGGTGCGGGGAGCAGAGGCCAAGGGGGAGCAGGGGCGAGAGAACGAGAGAAAACATGAGATGGGAAAGGTCCATCTCCAACAATCTGGTTCCTCTGCGAGTGAGACCATAGGGGGGAGAGGTTTGGGCTGCATGAAGGAGGAAAGCAGAGTAGAAGACAAGTTAGCTAAAAGGTAAAGAAAAACAAGCCAAGCAATCACTTAGAGCAGTGGTTCTCAACCTTCCTAATGCTATGACCCTTTAACACAGTTCCTCAGGTTGTGGTGACCCCCAACCATAAAATTATTTTCGTTGCTACTTCGTCACTGTAATTTTGCTACTGTTGTGAATCATAATGTAAATATATGTGTTTTCTGATGGTCTTAGGCTCTACAGCAGCGGTTCTCAACCTGTGGGTTGTTACCCACAGGTTGAGAACCGCTAGCAGGGTTCCCAAAGACCACCGGAAAACACAGATAGTAAGCTCCCAACAGCCCCGCGTGAGGCCAGGCTCCATAGACATTCAGGGGTCTCCTTTCAGCACTCCCTTCATTTCCACTCCAGGATCTTTTGAAGGACGTCACTGATCCAAGCCCTTTCCTCCAAACCCTTGGGCTGATTGTACTATAAATGACCACCTCCCTGGTCAGTCGGTCAGTCCTGGAACTCGGACAATTTTCAAGTGAAATGATAGTGAATCCACTTGGTTTGACGGTTTCAGGTTAGTTGTCACCCACAATGAAAAATGAACCAATAATTCTACCTGCCTACCTACCTGGTCCACTTCACTGGACCTCTCAGGGGATGCTGTAGGGCCGTGGTCAGCAAACTGCGGCTCTCGAGCCACCTGCGGCCCCTTGAGTGTGGCTCTTCCACAAAATAGCATGGCCTGGGCAGGTCTATTTTGAAAAAGTGGCATTACAATAAGTTTAAGTTTAAAAAATTTGGCTCTCTAAAGAAATTTCAGTCGTTGTACTGCTGATATTTGGCTCTGTGGACTAATGAGTTTGCCGACCACTGGGTCCCAGAGCTTGTGAGGACATGGCAGGTCTGAGCAGTGGGGTTCCTCTCTTCTCTGTTCCTCTGCTCCTTCTCCCTCCCATTTTCTGAATAGCCCACCTATAAAGAGCAATAAAATCACGCAAGAGAACTTAATCTTGAAAGGATAAAAACTGCATAAATAGAGATTTTTTTCCTGTATTTTTAGACAATAGTAATGTCCTGCTTAAATAAAGCTTAATATATCTAACTATATAATAAAAACGCATGATAATATTACTATATGTTTATATATTATATATGTTATAATAAATACATAAATATGTAATATAAATCTATAGGTATATAAATGTAGATTAAGTGGTGTGAATATAGTTTCCTTATTTCCTCCTATTTGGGACAGTATGGAGGGAGAGTGGGGGGACTTAGGGGATTTCATCCTCAGTTACTCAGCAGGGAGGTGCTTTCAGGCCGTCCCCGAGGCGGGGGGGGGGGGGGGCACTGGAAGCTGCACCCTGCGTCACAGCGCATCGCATTGCCTCACGGCCGCATCTTGAGAAAACTTCTCAGAGGTCAGGAAATTCCCGGCACACGCTCTCATTTCTCCCTCTGCCGACTGTGCTGCGAGAGCACAGGTGGGGTCAGGCTGAGCACATTTTTTAAAAAGGGAAAAATGAAAGCACTTCTGCCGCTTCTGCAGGTCCGTGGCAGGCGGGGTCCGCACAGGCGTGGCCAGGGCTGCAGAGTGGGCCTCAAGCCCGGGGCCTGGGCCAGCAGCGCTGCTCTGCTGCTTCATTCTAGACTTTTATTTTGTAAAAGTTGCCTCCCCCCCCCCACTACCACCCCTGCTTTGTTTCCCCTTGGGGACCAGTACCTTTCCTCCTGGGCAAAGCAAGATGCCCCAACCTCTGCCTCCGATAGATAGAGCCATGTTTAGGGTCGGGGTTGCTCACTGAAGCTTTGTGTGTAACTGAGCCTGGCCCGAAGGGTCATCCTTAGAAGAAATGGCATGAAACGAAGAAAAGGGAAAGCGTGGACCCAACGTGGAAAAGATATCCCTGAGGAGAGACAGTGGCGTGGCCGGGAGGTCTAATCTCTGAGGAATTCTCAGCAGAAAGGAAGGACTGGGTATTAAACGTGCCTGGATGGGGCAATTAGGGAACCTACTGGGCCCTGCCGTCTGCTGGGATGATGAGCTCCTAAGTGCAGGGGTCGGGGAGGCAGGGGTGGTGGCAACAGGTGACAACAACGCCAGCGGCATCAGCTGTGACGGGCCAGGGCCTGCTGCCTGGGCCGCGGGGATGGCTGCTGGACCCAGTCCCCTCACTGGATGGGCACCAGGCATCCAGGGCTGGGCGCCGTCACTTGGTCCACGTGACAACAGAGGGTCCTTTCCTCCGCCCTGCCACTACCGCAGGGAGCAGCCTGGTCTAGAGCCGGCTGCTTGTTGCCTTGGGCAATGGGCCATCATCCCTCCCTCCTCTCCAGATGGCACCCCACTTCTTTCTCAGTCAGGCTGGGGTGATGGCTTGGTGAGGGAGCTTCTTCCCTAAGATGCTGTCCCAGCCGAGCTGGTGAGTGCCCCCCGCTGCCGCACCCCAGAGGTCCTGGAGCCTCGGGGTGTGAAGAGGGCCCAGCGAGCCCTGGGTGGCCGGGCGCAGCATGTTCCTGCCCTGCGTCCTGCCGCCTGTGGACTGGCCTCGGAGGAGCTGGCAGCATGGGGCTCCAGTTGTGCCCCCAGCCCCGCCAGACTGTCTGCCCTCTCCGCATTCCTGGTGGCGGCCCAGCTCCCTGTGACCCCAGGTTCTAATATCCTTGGGTTTGCTCAGACTACCCAGCTGGCTCTGCTCTGGGCTTCCCGGCCTTGTTAAAGCCAGAATGCCGACTTTACAACCCGCTCTTTCCATCCAGTGCATCAGGCGGCCCCGCTTTTACAAGCGAGATGGCCCCTTTGGTGCGCTCTCTCGGGGGGGGGGGGGGGGGGGGGAGGGCAGGGCGCATGGGCTTCGGCAGGTCTGGTCTGTGCTGTGTTATTATTATTATTATTTTTTTAATGATCATCTTTAAAAAGTGAAGTTCAAAGGTGAGGGGAGCCGTCCAGGAGGAAGAATTAAATGGGTTGATTTGGAAACCGTTCAACCCTGGAGGCACAGCTAAGGAACATGATCTATTTTGAATTTTCCTTCACGAGCCCGACTTGGTTATGGTGTGGGAACAGCTTTTTCATTCTTTCTCTCCCTCTCTCCGTACGATACTACCGAAAGACTCAGGCCATGGGAGATACAGGCTGTATAAACATCTCTTCAAACAAAATTACATAAAGATATTATATATAGTCACCTACGTCTCCTCCTTCCAAGTGGGCGTGTTCGGGGAAACGCATAGAGATATCCCTCACACCCTGTATGTGCAAAACAGCCAACTTAGACATTGGCAGAGCAGCCCTGCCTAAGTGAGTGGAAAAGCATGGCTCAGGGCTTAACAAACAATCCCATAAAGCCCGCGCTCGGTTTTATTGAACGCTGATGCATGCAAGACCCAGGGTGGCCAACTCAAGCGGTCTAGGGCAGGAGCCAGCCTTCATGGCAGGGTCATAAAGGGTGGCAGGAAAGTTTCTTTTTGCTGAAATACAATCTGTTCCTAGAAAAAAAGCAAAATTCCAAATGCTTCCTATAGCGGTTGGCTGGACTTCACTCTCGTGCTTCCTGCTGCTGTAATATCATTTTAGCTCCTTTAATGTGCGAGATGTTACTTTTTCCATTTGGTCTTCTCACCTCCAACTTCTCACCCCCTCCTGTTCTGCCTCCACACTGCTGGCTGCCAGGGTAATCTTTTAAGACTGCAAATCAGATCTATCACTCTCTTACTTAAGTCCCCTCCTTGGCTCCCCAGAGCCTGCCAGAGTTCAAATTCCTTAGCTTCGCAGACAAGCGCCTCAGCTGTCTGTCCTTGTTATCTTGTAAGCCGTTTCATGCAAGTCTCCCAGACCTGTGCACCCCACCCTCCAGCCATTCCAAATTGCCTTTCTGCCAAGCCTCGTGCATTTATTTGCACATGTAATTCCCTCCACCTGGAGGGCCCTGGGGATACAAGTGGGAGAGTGACAGCATCGGCTGCGCCGTGCAAGGGGGACCAGAAGGTGATGTGGTGGGATGGGGGTGGCCGTTTCAACTAGGTGTCCAGAAACGGTCCCTTGAGGACGCGCCTCGGAGCAAAGGTTGAAGGATGTGAGGGGTGAGCCGTGCAGATATCCAAGGGAGCAGCATTCCAGGCAGAAGGAAAAGGATGTGCAAAGGCCCTGAGGTGGGACTATGCTCAGTACCTTCAATGAATAATTGAGCAGAGTAAAGAGGAAGTGATGGAGCAGCTATAGCTCTGGCTCAGGACCATCGGCTCTTGAATGGAACAACTCCCACCCTTTTTTCTGTGGCCAGTGGTGCTAATGAGAATACGTGATCCTGAGGAGCCAAAGGCTTGCTGTGCAATGCTTGAAGGGTTAAAATCATCTTGCTTGCTCTCCCTAGCTGATTTGGCTCAGTGGGTAGAGCATCAGCCTGTGGATCCCAGGTTTGATTCCAGCCAAGGGCACATGCTTGGGGTTGTCAGCTCGATCCCCAGTAGGGGACATGCAGAAGGCAACCAATCAATGATTCTCTCTCATCATTGATGTTTCTATCGCTCTCTCCCCTCTCCCTTCCTCTCTGAAATCCATAAAAATATATATATTTTTAAAAGTCACCTTGCTTGTGAAAGCAGAACAGGTCTAAAAGTGGATCTAAGGGTGTCAGGCTCTGGACTGTGCTTTCTTCCAACCTATATACACACTGTATCAACAAAGCCATTTTAGAGGCTTTCACCTGGTGACCAGAAAAGGACATATCTTGGGATGTTTAAGTCCAGGACTGACTAAGGGAACCTCATCCTTAGGGATCCTTGGGGTGCTCAACCACCATCCGACATAATGTTCGCAACAGCAATTTAATTTTTTAGTTTTTTCCTCTTCTTATTTTACAAAAGTCCCAGAAATGTCATATATAGACCTTCTTTCAAGTGTTTGGATGAAATTGTGAATTCAGTGGTCATACCTCGCCCCACCCATTTTATTATTGTGGTAAATTATATACATCATAACATTTATCATCCTGGCCATTTTTAAGTGTACAGTTCTGTGGCATTAACTATCTTCACACTGTCGGGAAGTTATCACCCTCATCATCTCTAGAAGTCCTTAATCTCCCTACTGGAACTCTGTACCCATTAAACAGTAACTCTCCATCTGCCTCCCCCACTCCCTCCCACCTCACCCCCCTCAGCCACTGGCAACCACTGTGCTCCTTTCTTCCTCTGTGAATTTGACTACCCAGGGACCTCACACAAGAGGGATCATACAACATTTTGTGTGTTGGCTTTTGTGATGGGCCAATTTTATTTAGCATAATATCTTCACGGTTCATCCATGTAGCATGTATGAAAATTTCCTTCCTTTTTGAGACTTAAAGGTAGTCCATTGTAGATGTCACATTTTGTTTATCCATTCATTCATCCATGGACACTGGGGCTATGCCACCTTTTGGTTCTTGTGAAGGATGCTGCTATGAACATGGACGTAAGGTACCTGCTTCCACTTCCCTTTCTCCCCAAAGTACTCTATGGGCAGGAGTACTTCCGGGCTGTTTGAGTCAGCCTCTGTGGCCACCCTTCTCCCTTCCCAGATACTTTGCTCTATTAACTCACTTGATGATGAATACTCCTCATTACCTCAACCCCAGGCCACTAGGAAATTCGAGGCTGGACAATTCACATTGAAATAAAGGGGGCATGACTTTTCCTGTGTGGCTCCTTGGGAAGTCACTAATGCTGCAAGAAATAGAGACCAAGGACTTCCCCAGGGCTTGGCCTTCTGATCCCAGAGGGTGGCTCCTCAGAGGCAGGGGACTACATTGGATTGACAGCATTCCTCCTGGGAGAGTTATGGGCATGTACTGGGCATCACTTTGGAGGGCCTGGTCTGTTGGCTGCAGCAGAGCCTGGATGAAACCAAGGCCATGGTTCCAGTGACCCCTGGGCCAGCCCATCCTACTCAGTGGCTGTAGTTTATACCGCTACTCTCAGGCACCTGGCTCAATAGCACTGGAACTCGAACTAAAAAAAACAATGCAGATTTCAGAAGAGGTTTACATGTAAAAAGTCCACACACTTTCAAAATAGAATAGGTCCAGATATGAAAGAAGATGGGTCAACATGGATGAGCCCTGATGGGGGAGTCAGCCACCAACACTGGGATGTGCGTCTTGTCAGCCATGGGCTTTGTCCAAACTCTGAGAGCCTCAGTTTCTCCATTTGCAAATGGGTTGAGGGTCATGTTGAGTAACCCTAGCTGGTATTCATATAATCACCTGGGTGCTTTTATAAAAAAAATATATTTTTTTAATTTATTTTCCACAGAAAGGAAGGGAGAAGGATAGAAAGCTAGAAACGTCGATGAGAGAGAAACATTGACCAGCTGCCTCCTGCACACCCCCAACCAGGGATGTGCCCCCAGACAATGTACATGCCCTTAACCGGAATCAAACCTGGGACCTTTCAGTCCACAGACTGATGTTCTATCCACTGAGCCAAATCAGTTTCGGCTACCTGGGTGCTTTTAAAATGCAGGAAGCCTGGGCACCATCCCTGGAGATCCTAATGTAATTGTTTTGGGGGCATCAATAATATTTACAAAGTTCCCCAGGTGATTTGAAATGCAGATCACAGGCCTTAAGAGTAGCAGACCCTCTACAGATGTTAGCCTCCTTCCACGCCTGCAAAAATCCCATAAAGCACACTCCCTCCTTCACATGGACTGGCCTCTGGCATTAGCTGCCTCGATTCACACCCAGCTCTGTGATGGTGAGCAGGTTCTTAAAATAGCAGAGCTTCAGTTTTCCCAACAGTGAAATGGGACTCAGAACAGAACCTACTTCATAGTTTTCCACGCAGATTAGAAGAGATCACTTCACACGTAGCATGGAGACAGTGAGCACTCCGTAAATGTTGGCTCTTATTGTGGGAATGGTCAGTGTCAAGTCGGGAATCCCCTTGTCTGCAGGACAGCCAGCCCTTCTCAGCCCTCCAGAGAAACCCACCCTCTGCTCCCCTGCTGGGGCTGCCCTCCCGCTGAGCCACGTTCCTGAGAGGTGCCTGGTGAGAACTTGGGATCAGATTGAGTCAGAGGTATTTGTAGACTTGACTCATCAGGTCTTAAAACCAGAAGATTGCCCTGTGGTTCTCATGACGTTCCTGGAAAATAAAAGAAGCGAATATTATTGGGCTGAGTTCATCAGACACTCAACCCTCCCTTTTGTGTGCCCGGCATCCTGAAAGGAGCAGGCAGCAACCCAGCCAAGTCTGAACCATCAAAGGCAGGGGCCCGGCCGCCGTGCTGAGAGACGTCGCTTCTCCCGCAGACAGGTCTGGTCCTCTTCCCACAGACCTCTGCCTCTCTGCTTCCCCCAGGCTACCCAGTTTCTCCTCCCTCCAGGCTCCTGGGAACACGTTCCCGAGGGCTGCCTCTGGTGAGGTGTGTCAGAGCTGAGCTATGCTGGAGGGCTGGGTGTGGGCTGGGAAGGGGCCACCCGGACTCCAGAGAACCAGAAAGGGAAAGTTGCCCTTCGGCAGCCAGGATTTCTGGGATCTTGCACTGAAACAGCAGCCAGCTGGGGTACCCATTTTTCTTTTCCTCACCCTGCCCATAGCAAGTCTTAATGTGTCCATGTTCCAGCTTTCTGTAGAATCTACTGCTCTGCATCCCCAGAGCTACAACTCTAGCAGAAGCCACTGTCACTCTGTAATTTCTTACCTGCACCTGGAACCTCCTTACTGGTCTCCCTGCTCCTGTTCCGTCTACCCGCTGCTCAGTGCTGCCGGGTGAACTTTTCAAAAAGCAGAACCAATCAGCCAAGACCGGTTTGGCTCAGTGGATAGAGAATCGGCTTGTGGACTCAATAAGCCAAAACAAGTTTTGCTCAGTGGATAGAGCATCGGCTTGCAGACTCAAGGGTCTAGGGTTCGATTCCAGTCAAGGGGATGTACCTTGGTCGTGGGCACATCCCCAGTAGGGGGTATGCAAGAGGCAACTGATCTATGATTCTCTCTCATCAGTGTTTCTAACTGTCTATCCCTCTCTCTTCCTCTCTGTAAAAAATCAATAAAATATATTTTAAAAATAAAATTAAAATTAACAAAAGGTAAAATTTCCTTAAAAAACAACAACACAGAACTAATCATGTCACACACATACCCTTATACTTAAAACTTCCAAAGCTTTCCATTGCTTAGGATAATGACTAAACTCCTTAACAAGTTCAACAAGGCCGAGAGTATCAGGATTTGGTTTGGCTATAACAGAAAACCCAATTTAACGGGGATTTGGACAGATAAGATTTTATTTTCCTCATATGAAGAACCTGCAGTTGAATGAGCTAGGATTGGCAGAGCAATTCCTTAAGGTTATCAGAGATTCGGTTCTCTTCTCTGTCCTGCCTAGCATGTGGTTTTCACCTCGTGGTCCAAGAGGGCTGCTTGAGCACCAGCCACTGCAACCAACTCCCAGGCACAGGGAGGAGGAATTGCACACAGCACCTCTACTTGCGTCCTTCTGCCCCAAATTTAACAACATGGCTCCAGCTAGCTGGAAGAGAGGCTGGGAAATATCATCTTTATTCTAAGTGTTATGGTCCAGCTGAAAAGGTGGTGTACGAGGAGAATGGATAACAACTGACGGTATATATTATCTGCTTCATCTCCAGACTCCTGCTCACCTCCTGAGCTTCATCTCGCCTCATGCTTCCTTTACCCTGTTCTCTATACTCCCATCACTTGGCTTTCTCTGCACGGCCCACATATTCGCAATATTCCTTCCTGCCACCAGCCCTTGCTCACACTTCAATAATTCCCCCCTCTTCCTGCTTAATGACTCATTCGTCGGGATTCTGCTCAATCAACATTTCCTCATGGAATCTTCCTTCATTAGGTCAACCTACTATTTCAGATGTTTATAGCATGTAAATTCTGTCACTGTTGCAATTGCATATTTGAGCAATTATTTGATGATTTTATGCCCCAACCATGAGGGTTAAGTCTGGTTTTGCACACGATGGGGCATTCTGCTGGACATACTGTAAGTGCTCAAGGAGTATTTGTTGCACAAATTAATGAATAAATTTAGCCATTATCTAATAGCTAGACCTCAGCAAATGATTTCCCGAACAAGTGGTGGAATGTGGCCAGGAGGGCCGGGACATGCAGTGAGTAGGGGAGCATTCTGAAGGGTTCATTCAGATCATGTGGGCTCTTGGGTGTGGAGAGGAAACATTGAACAGGAACTCAGGAGACCTGTTTCTTGTTTCAGCTCAGCCCCCAGTTTTTGGGCCACTGCCTGGAGACAATGAGAAATGGTGAGATGCTGGATATATTTGAAGGCAGAGCCTATAATCATTGCTGGCAGATGGGGGTGGGTTTAGAGCAGCTGTGGGCAAACTACGGCCCACGGGCCAGATCCGGCCCATTCGGCTATTCTATCTGGCCCGCGGAGCCGAAAGAGTGGAGGGTTCTCTTGCTCTCCCCTCCGCCCCTTCACCAACAGCCCAAGATGAGAGTGCCAGCATGGTCAGGTTGCTTTTGTTCCGGCCCTTGGGTCCAGTTTGTGGCCCTCGAGTCAAAAAGTTTGCCCACCCCTGGTTTAGGGAAAGAGAGGAAAGAGAGGGGTCAAGGATTAGTCCTGGAGGCTTGGATGAACAAATGGAAAGTTATTTACTAAGAAGGTGAAGACAAGGAGAGGAAGAGGGTTTTTTTTTTGTTTTTTTTTTTTGTTTTGTTTTTGTTTTTTTTTGGGGGGGGGATGATCCATCAGGGCATTATTTGCAAATGAATGGCAAGTTCCCATAGCCCTCTGGCCTTACACTTCAACTCTTCCACAGGTCCCCCCAGAGAAAGCCAGAGCCCCAGGTTGGCGCCAAGTGGGTGTACAAAAGGTAAAACAGTTGCCAGCCAAGAAATGATTCAGCCTTACTCATCAATGCCATTGAACAGAAAGTGGTCAGAAGACCGTGCCCTGTAGGCTTGGTAGGAAGCCGTCACATTCTACTAAAGATCAGTGACGGGGAAAGGCATATCTGTGCGTGGTGGCTGCAGAAAAGTTTGAAAATTCAGAAAAGTATAATCTCATCACATGCCTAACATCTTCGTTTGTTTTCTCTCAATCGTTATTTTGCACAGTTTTCTACAGGCAGTTGAAGGCATCCACAAAACGCCATTTGGCAATTTCCTTGTCTCACTAAGCAGTGAAGCACATGTTTGTAAATTGCTTTCCGGAGAGGATGTGCTGACCTCGTCGACCACAAACAATATCTTAGAAAGAACACCTCTTCCCTGCCTAGCTGGCCAGCAGCGAGCATCAGCATTGAGGATACTTTGAAAATTTTACAAGTGAAAAAATAGCAACTCATTATTCATACTGATTTCAATTCATAATCACTATTATTTTAACTTGCAATTCTTTCATTTCTAGAATGAACACTTCTTCCCCATCTCAAGAATTAGCATTCCCTCCCTCCCCCCAATTTGGTTGGTTGTGTGTAAGTGAGATGGGGACAGCGGTGGGGAGGAGAAAGCGTGCCAGGGCTGGGAAGCTTGTTCTCAGCTTTTCACACGCCAGCCTCTAATACACCTGAAAAAGGCTGAGGCTCCATGCTCTCCGAGCAAGCCACTGCTAACTACTAGCTGGTGGCCATCTGCTGGGCAGCTTTTTGGGATTTCTGCCACAGTCTGATCCGCCAGATGGCAACCTGAACGCTCCTTTAGGGTAAGGATGCTGACTGGTCCAGCTGTGTTTACCAAGCCTTCTATAGCATCTGTCTCATACTGGGCCCTCAGTACCCTATAACCGAATGATGACAAGGAGAGAAGAGACACTTCTCGGCTGTGTCATGAAACAGTGAGTCCCTTTCTCTCACTGGCCTCCATCTCTACGTCTTACGGAATGAATCCAGTCACGGCAAAGATTCCTTCTAACTCTGTAATTCTGTGAAAACACCTCTTAAGTAATTAATCCGGTCAGGACAAAGACTTCTTCTAACTCTGAGGTTCTGTGAAAACACCAAACCCATCTTTGCTTTCGTTTCCTCTTCTATGAGACCGGATGAAAAAAAATCAACTTCCCATCAGGTTGCCAGATAAAATATGGGACCCCCAGTTAAATTAGAACGTCAGATAAACAAAGAGTAAGTTTTTGTGTGTGTGTGTGTGTGTTTTTAGTACAAGTGTGTCCCAAATATTGCATAGACTCCATAAATAATCGAAGCACCAAACGATTAAACGACATGCAGCTGGATCAGTTTATTGCATTTGGAGTTGTGTTTCTGGCCCGATGATGATTATATGGCATTCATTCAACAAGTATTTATTGAGCATCTACTCTATGCCAGACACAATTTCGGCCCTGGTGACACAGCAGAGAATGAAATAAGCAGTGTCTCCCATTTCATAGGACTTGCATTCTAGTTAACAAAAAATACATAAAATGACAGGTGCTCATAATTCTCAGGAGACTAATAAAGCAGGATAAGGGTCAGAAACCAGGTGAGGGGGTGAAGGAAGGAACTAAGGAGTCTGATTAATCGATCCTCTGCACCTGAGAGCCCCCATCCTCCACAAAGAGCAGTGTAACAGCAAGATCCTGACATTATTTTGTAGCAATCACTGAAGCTGCATAAAAATGACATCAACGATTCAAAAGTTTATGTCCCAAATCAGGGATAAAATGATCAGTTGTGGATGGAAGAGACCTATAAATCATTTAGCCCAGATTTTTGCAGCCGCTGGGTTTCCTGACAGCCAGGTGAAAGTTCTGGAAGGTGAGGTACTTGCTCAAAAGATGCTTCAGTTTTTAAGTTCTATTTGCCATTTCAGGTTTGGGTGAGTCCTGACAACTTGAGGCTTTTTTTGAAGTTTTAGCTGAAACAACAGTGAAGGGCTTTTCTCTTTAAGAATACACACACACACACACACACACAAACACACACCTCAAGCCAGTGTCCATGGTTCAAGGGCTTCGCTGGAGACTATTAAGCTGATGTCAAGTGAGGTCACATCCCTATTCCCCTAGCAGCTGAGTGGTCATCAGCATCAACACTATTACTATTTTCATGATCATGTTAGGTTTCCAGATTGTTCCTCTGCACCTGGTTACTCTAATGTCTACAGCCATAAATCCTAGGCTTTATTTGCCAAGCTTGTCTCTTTGGCTTACACCTTTGCTACCCCAGGTATGGTCCCCGCCGGCAGCATCCTCATCAGCTGGGAGCTGGCTGGAAACGCAGGGTCTCAGGCCCCAGCCCCGCCCTGCTGAATCACAACCTGCCCTTTAACAATGTCCCGGGGAATGGCGTGCACAGTCAAGTCTGAGAAATGCTGCCCTAGAACATTCCATGTGCTGGCCTCTATTTCATGTTACACATGAGACTTCTATTTGGTTTCATAGAAAGGGCTCTTGTCTGCTACAAGAGCTGGATGTGTGAAGCTCACGAACATCTTAAGTAAAAGCAGATCCAGCAGTTTGAAGAGTTTCACCTTTACCCGTTTCAGCTCACAGGAGTTAGGTGCTTAGAAGTGTGTGTGATTCTTGGTTTACAACATGAGGTCATCACAGAACCCCGAGGGGGTTATGTTTTGGTGGAGGAGAGGCAGCTCTATGAAAGCCAACAGTAGAAAGTACCCGTGACATTTCTCCCAGAGAGGTTTGCAGGCACGTGGGTGGCTTCTCCTCAAAGGTTGTCCCTCAAGGAACAATTGCCCCCCTGGTCCCATCAGACGTAATTCCCCACCACACCAACTGGGTATCAAGCATCTGGGGCCTGCGAGGATGTTGTTGGGAGCTGAAGTCAGGACGGGTGAGGAAACAAGCTCTCACCAGATGATTAGGGTTCCTCTGAGTCTTTGCCAGATGCAGACGAAAGAACAGTTCACCCATGACGAGTGTTAAGAGCACACGTGTTCCCATGCAACAGAAGATGTGTTGACTCATTGACTCTCATCATAGCATCCCCCCAGCATCATACACTGAGGCAACCAAGCAGGTTCTGAAAGGCATGGAATCCCTGAAGGGCAGGGCATACAGGTGGGCACCCAAACAGACAATGCAGAACGAAAAGCAGAGGCCTCCGAGATGTGGCTCTGGTGAAACGCAGAAGAGCTTCTTGGGGGAGCACAGACCATGTGCCCAAAGCAGCAATCAGGGGGGCTGGGACAGCTGGGTTAGGTCATTGGCATTGATGTGGGTCCTTTGATCTGAGGTGCGCAAGCCCAGTCACAAAGAGCTGTCGCCCTCTTTCTACCTGGAGGCAGGGGATTAGGATAGAAGGAGCAAAGGTAGGCTTGTCAAGTGCTTCCAGATCTCAAGTGCTGCCCACCGTGAACTTAGATCAAGGCTTCAAGTTGAAGACCTTCCATGGCAGCTTGATCGGTGCTGGGAGGGTCCCCTAGGGTCAGTGGTCGGCAAACTCATTAGTCAACAGAGCCAAATACCAACAGTACAACGATTGAAATTTCTTTTGAGAGCCACATTTTTAAAACTTAAACTTCTTCTCACGCCACTTCTTCAAAATAAACTCGCCCAGGCCGTGGTATTTTGTGGAAGAGCCACACTCAAGGGGCAAAAGAGCCGAATGTGGCTAGTGAGCGGCAGTTTGCTGACCACAGCCCAGGGTCACTGGGCCCAGCCTTCCTGTACAGATGGGAAATGAAATCACATCTCTCAGAGAATCGGCGCTAAGGTCTTCTGGCTCCTGACCCCAAACCCTTTCAACTCCCCGCTGAGAGCTTGGCTTTGCTGGGCAGGGAGGGCCTGTCTGGTTAACCCACTTCTGCTTCGGGAAGAGTGGAAGGGCCTTCCTGCCACTGTCTACACCTACTGTCCTTGGCAAGATGGCCTCCAAATAGGTCACAGCTCCCGCCCCTGCCTGGAACTCCTTGCTGTCTGCACAGGAGTGCCGCCTCTCCTCACCCGCTGAGGTGCCACGGGGGACCCCATGGTTCTCCCTGCCTCTCACTTCCAGTGCTGGGCACAGCTGCCCACGTTGTGCATTAACTGGTCATGCAACCCTCCCTTCTGGACTGGATTGTTGTCTGGGGTAGGAGAGGCTCTCTCGCACTTTCTTCCCCGGTCCCTAGCGTGGAGCTGGGCTTACAGCGGACCATAAAGCCTGAGTGACCCTTTCTCCTTTCTTCCTTGGCAGATTCAGAGCCCAGTACCTTGGACTCCCAGTCTTCGACCTTGTTCCTTTCCTCTGAGGAGCCCGGCCCCTCCGCCACCGCCCTGCCTTCCCCCTCCTCCTCCTGCGAACCCCGGGCGTTTTCTCCCCCTGTGATGCCCCCGCTGCTGCCCCCTCAGTTTCCCACAGCCCCCGCGCCCCCTGGCCCCGGTGCCCCTAGGCGCACCGGCCTCTACTCTGTAGTGGCCTCCTCTCCAGAGGCTGCCCCGCGCCTCCTGGACTGGCTGCCCGGCTGTCCCTCGGCCACCCCTCCTGGTGGCCGCGGGGAGGAGCGGGAGTGGCCGGTGCCCGTCCAAGGCCCCGAGAGGGGCTGCGCCCAGCACCCGGGAGCATCAGCCAAGGAGGAGGGCACAGAGGATGCGGGGACCGCCGCCCCGCCCGCCACCGCAGGCCCTGCGAGCTTGGAAGCCAATGTTGGGGACATCCTGGTGGAGCTTCGGACCATGAACGGCCACCTGGGCGTCATAGCGAAGGCCCTCACCAAACTGGCCTCGTCCCTGGGGCCCCAGCCCCAGCCCCAGCCCCTGCCTGAGGGGGCAGCTGACAACTAATGCAGCGGGCATCCCCCGGCTGTGCATCTGAACCATGCTCCGTAACGGGGTCCTGGAGGGCACCCGGCATCTGCCTGTCCATCACCCGGCATCTTGTCCGTCACCCACGAGCCCAGCACACCCAGCAGAAGAGGGAATAACTCTGATCAACCTACTTAGGGGAATGGACCTCCACGCGCCTTTCCATCTGAAAGGATGCCACTCCTCACACCTTTCCCATGCTGCCTGCCCCTCACCTCTGGACTCTCCAGGCCCCTCAAATGTCCTTCTCTTGTTCTGGAAAAGGCCTTGGACTCCTGGCAGGGAGAGCACCCCCAGTCGGGGGTGGGAGCGTGGGAAAGGTGCTTAGAGAACTAGCCTGAGCCTGTCACAGTCCCTGCCTGTGACTTCTGGGAAGTGTGGAGCGAGGGCAGGAGCACAGCCGGTTACGGAAGCAGCAGGTCACAGCAGCCCCAGCCTTCCTCTCATGAGTTGCTGATGGTGTATCCGATCTCTGGTAACGTTTACTTGTTTCTTAAAAAAAAAAAAAAAAAAGTTTGGGGAAAATTTATTTTTTTCTTATTATAACCACATTTCAAGATGTTTGGAAAATAGAGAAGTGAGAAAACTGATGTATCTGGAGAAGGGTGGGGGTATTTAAGTTGTTCTTATGAACAAGAAGATATTTCATGTAATAAAGTTTTTCTATGTACTGCCTGGCAGTGGCCGCTCTCTGCCGCGTCTCTTCCTGCCCAGGACCCGCTCTTCCTGTTCTTAGTTTCTTGTCCAGCTTCCTTTCTCCTTCAGTCTCGGTCCAGCTTTTCCCATGCTTCTGAAGAAGCTTTGAAAGGTTCTCATGATTCTCCTCTAAAACTCCCTAGCCCTGACTGGTTTGGCTCAGTGGATAGAGCATCGGCCTGCGGACTAAAAGGTCCCAGGTTCAATTCCGGTCAAGGGCATGTACGTTGGTGCAGGCACATCCCCAATAGGGGGTGTGCAGGAGGCAGCTGATCGATGTTTCTCTCTCATCGATATTTCTAACTCCCTGTCCCTCTCCCTTCCTCTCAGTAAAAATCAATAAAATATATTAAAAAAATAAAACTCCCTGATATCCCCGATTTGGTAAACCCATCCCTTTTCTCTGGATGGAAGGTGAAATCCAATTACGAATGACTGGCATATGGAGGAAGCCAACATCCCTCGCCTTGGTTCACTAGATACCTCCCTCCCCTACGGTGACAACCAGAAAAAGTCTCCAGATCCTGCCACTGTCGCCGGGCTGAGACCTGGATGGGATTTCAGAAATCTGGAATAACCTGTAGCTTCTAGGATCTGACTTCCCACAACGAGCCAGGGTCCTCTCACCTTCCTATTTGAATTAGAATTTTAATAAGCTCTAATCATTTGCCCAAACTAACATACCGCTCTTTTTCCAGAAACAAATCTGGGGTCAGAGCAGGGCACGGAGTATAGTCCCATCCCTGGGCAGTGACAGGCTCCCAGCTGGGGCGCCTAGGGGGCTGTTTGGTTTCTGCTGGTAGGAACCACCTGAAGAGCTTGTTGAGATGCGGATTCCACCTCAGCGGCTCTGCAGTGGGACCTGAGACTCAGCATTTCCACTCAGCTCCAAGGGGATGTTGATGCTACTGGCCCAAGACATGCTGCCTAGCAAGCGAGTAGGGAGGGGCTGTCTGCTGTGGGATTCCTGCTGCTTCCGGTTGCCACTGTTCCCCTGGAATACCACTTCTCTCTGCACCCCATGGTGGCCTAGATGGCTCAACCTCTCACTGCAACTTTCCCGGCAGATCCTACTGCAGCTCCTTGGGGAAGGTGTTATTTTGTTTTTCAAGCCAGCGTGTTTTAGGTCTAGCCACCCACTTCTAACGAAGCTTCAACAAACTCTAATTGAGTGTCTACACCGCTATGACCCTGGGACACATGGATGAATAGAATAAGGCTTCTTTCTGCCCAGAGCAGAGAGGGGTGATCAGGTTCCCGTGTGGCCACAATTTGAAGGGGTTGGGGAGAAGTAGCAGAGGGTGGCGGAAATGGCAGTCCCATCGAGGCCAGGCTTCCTGGGGCTTGGCTTTGGGAGAGCTACTTAACCCCTCTCTTCACCTGTGCCTCAGTCTCTTCGTCTGTGTCCAGCGGGCATGGCAGCCCCTGCGCTACCAGGGTCTATCAGGACCAGACGTGGAGGTGATGTCTTCCCAATGCCCTTCTAGGGTTCGTGGGTATGGCTACTTCCCCTCTCCTGGTGCTGGGTCAGGAGACCCCAGGGGAGTGAGAGTCACACACTCAGGTCTGAGCTGCCCTTCTGTCTCTGGGGACAAAGCATTCCCCCTTCTTCTTCTTCTTCTCTCTCTCTCTCTCTCTCTCTCTCTCTTTTTTTAATAGAATCCATGGCCCACAGTCACCAGCCTCCATTCTGATTTTTAGCTGAAGAAACAGCTACGTACATTGGCCACAGGGAGCATCAGCACCAGGTTCCCACTCCTGGCTCATTCACACAGACAGCCTTTTGTTCTCATTTCAATGGACTTCTTTTGTATTAGGTTGAAAATAAAAATGCCGAGATTACAAGACTTTCAGGGACAAAGAGGGACTGACGTATGAATCCTACGTTCAGTACCTGTGACTGAATCCTCCTATGGTCAGTATCCCGTTGTTTGTGTGTATGTGAGATTCGGACTGAGAAGACCAGAGGAGGGAGCTGATATAGCGCTCAATCCATCCAGGAGAGCAGAGCGAGGTCCGACTTCCTGCCCTGGGTGAGTAGGGCTTTATACACTGGACCTGGGCTGGGATTTTGGAGCTGGGGCTGAAGGGCATGGTAGGCACAGGACTGACCTTCACCTTGCCGAAGGTACAGCCAGGGGAAACCTGCCAGTGCCCAGGAGCTTGGAGGGGAATGGAATTGAGTTTTTAAAAAATAATAAAAATTTGAAGGGGCTTGGCCGAAAAAAGGGAACATTAGTTTTGTAGATTTTAGATCGAAACTTCCCTATGAATGATGCTAAACTGCCCTGATCTGTGTTTTTCCCAAGGCTTTAGGGAGTTCTTAGGGTTGGCACAGCATAAGACAAGCACACAACGGTCCAACGTGGCAAACTGAACCGTTGGCATAAGTCCAATGGCAGAGAATGGCACACCTAAACCAAGGGAGAATTTACCGGCAGTTACAGCAGCTCGTCTTTGTGAGGCAGTGAGGGGCCTGTGTCTGAAGGCATTCAAGCAGAGACCAGACGGGGAGCTACTGATGCTGCAGCAGAAGGGATTCCACACTGGAGGGAGCAGAGATTTAAGGACCCTTTCCCTCTCACTCTGAGGTAATCCTTGGCTCTTCTCTATCTCTCATACCCACACCAATCCAACAGCAAATCACACTGGTTCTACCTTCTAAAGAGTTCCATTATCCAACCACTTCTCACCACATTCTTTGCTACATTCTAGTCTCAGCCACTATCCTCTCTTGCCTGAGTTTCTGCAATAGCCTCCCAGCTGGCCTTCCTGAAGCAGCCAGAGTGGTCTTTTAAAATATTTATGATCAGCTTAGTCCTCTGCATAAGACTCTCTAGTAGCTTCTATCCCATTCACAGTAAGAGCCAGCATTTTACATAATGTGGTCTCCTATTATCTGCCTGACCTCATTTCTTAACACTTTTCTCCACTCTGGTCACACAAGCCTCCTCGCTGCTTCTCTCCTGCGCCGGGCATAGTCCTACCTCCGGGCCTCCGCGCTGGCTATTTCTGTAGCCTAGACTACTCTTCCCCTAGGTCCGAGGTCGGCAAACTCATTGGTCAACAGAACCAAATATCAACAGTACAAAGATTGAAATTTCTTTTGAGAGCCAATTTTTTTAAACTTAAACTTCTTCTAACACCACTTCTTCAAAATAGACTCACTCAGGCCTTGGTATTTTGTGGAAGGAACCAAAGAGTCCCATGTGGCTTGCGAGCCTCGGTTTGCCGACCACAGCCCTAGGTGCATCACATGGCTTGCTCCCTTACCTCTTTCAGTCCTCATCTCAAACATCACCATTCTTTAAACAGTTGTAACCCCTTCTCTAATCCTAACCCACTTCCCCGGGGCCTCCTGACCCAACACCAGGAGTGGGAAGGGACTATAACTTTAATTTCTTAGGTGCATTTCTTACCCTCCCTTCTTATTTGTTTGCCTCCCACGAATAACCTCCCACACACTATGTGTCTTACTTTATTTTTTTAACTGGACTATCAGCTCCATGAGGGAAGGAATTTTTGTCTGTTTTGTTCACTGCTGCTATCCCGGCATACTGCGTTTCACAATGAAACGGTATTTTGTAAAAGGGACACATCAATCGTAACAATTAAGACAATACAGAGGAGAACAAAGAAGACTATAAAACCCATCCAAAATTCCACACCCAAGATATATTTCGCAATTGCTATTTGAAACATCTGTCTCTGCACAAATGCAGCCATGTGTGTGCAGTTCTGGTTTACTGTGATCACCCTATGTCTGCTGTTCTGTAGCCTGGTTTGCTTTTTAACTTGATAATAGATTTGCCCATGTTAGATATGAAGCGCAATTTATGTAACCAATTTTTTGTTTATACTTCCAATTTTTCATGATGATCAGCAGCGCTGTAATGACTACATCTGGGGCATGCCTGTTTTAAGGTAAATTCCTAGAGGTGTGATAGCTGGGTCGGAGGGCATGCTTCCTGTTTTAGGCTGCTGCTGTGGCTGCACCAGGTTCAGAAAGGGGAAGTGAATGAACGGTAGGAGAAGCACAGGGGCCTCGGGTGGTTCCATTGAAGAACCTGGAAAAAGGGGAAATAAAAACGAGCTTGCCTTCTGAAGGTTAAACTTTAAACCAGCACACCATGGGCCAGATCAGAGAGGCACAGAGCCACCGCGAACAGTGAATCCTGGATGGTCACTCAACTGGTCCATTAGTCTGGATTGGCCAGGTCGCAGAGGGGATGTCACTGAGCAATTGGAAGTGAGGTTGTTGGGAGGCTGGGGGAGCATGGAGAGAGGCGAAGAAGTGCTCCCAGTCCTGGGGCGTGAAGGGGGCACAGGACACGTGACTCCAAAGCCCTGGCTCAGAGAGGAGCTGCCTCAGCAGGAACCCAGGAGCGCCTCGGCCAGGCCACAGGCCCTGCCACTGCAGACGCTGCCCCGTCACCCTCACAGGTTGCCAGCGCTGTGGCTGCCACCTGGGACCCCCCACCGGAGATCGAGCTGCAAGCCTGTTGGAGGGAGCCTGGGAAGTGCAGCTTGTGGGCCCCCGGCCCCTGGGACACAGAACGGAGCGGAGAAGGGTGGGAACGCAGCTGACAGCGAATAGGCAAATGACGAGCGGCAGCAGCGACTTGAGTCAAAGCAGTGGCCCATCTAAAGATAGCAGCTGTCTGGTGGGGAGCAGGCTTGGCCAGCCATGAGCGCACCGAGCAGCAGACGTGTGGGCCGCCCTCACAGCTGCAGGGGAGGGCTCGGCCCGCTGGGCCCCGCCGCAGGTGGGCTGGGGCACCTGGCTCTCTCATCTGCGTGGCAATGGGACACTGTCCCTCAGGGATGTCTCCACTGCAGAGTGCCCACGGGTTGGGTTTCTAAGCCTTCTTGGGGGGCTGTTAGGCCCTGGATAAGAACAGGTTAACGGGCAGGTGTGTGTGGGGGTGTCTCCTGGCCTTCAGCCATGCCCATTAACTAAAGGCCACCTGCACTAACATCTCTCGGACTCCTGTGAGGTGTCTGGCCCTGTGCTGGGTGCTCCATATACAGGTTCTCCTTTACTTCTCACAGTGACCCCGTATTCGAGGTTGGGAACAGGGGCTTATAAGCCCATTTCCTTGACCAGAAAATTGAGGCGAAAAAGGATCCTGTGATTTGCACATGGCCGCACAGCTGCTAACTGACAGAGCCTGGAATTGTCTGTCTCCAAGGCTCTGCCTGTGTCACCACCTGGGGCTGCCTCTCAGGGAGGACTTCTCCCTCTCAGAACTAGGGGCCAGCCAGCTGCCTTGGGCTGGTAATCCCCCCCCCCCCGGGGTGGCAGCAGCGATTCTCTCTGGAAGTAACAGGTCTCTGAAAAACGAGAAAATGCCAGCAAACTGGAGCAGTAAACTGGAAAACAGGGGGCCTCGCCCACCCCCTCCCTGCCTCTCCCGCACCGGGCCAGAGCACCCATGGAGTTGTGCATATGGGTGCGGGGAAGAGAAGGAGACCATGGGGGAAAAGGCAAGGTATAGTGAAGAGTGGATGAGGAGAGAGGCCAGGAGGGTTGTGCCAACCGGGTGCCTCCAGAGTACCAATAACCTCCGGGTCCTTTAAGGTCAACGTCACTAACCACATTGCATGTACCAGTGACGTGGCCATCCTTGTACTTTCCCCTTGCTCTTGCTCCTTAGTCCCCCAGCCACCTGACTTAAACAACCAGCTCTGCTCAGAGAACCAGAAAATGCCAGAATTTCCGCAGTTTCTGTGGCGCCTTGGCTTTCATGGGTGTGGCTGGCTCAAACCGTCTCCACAAAGCCAATGTGCAAAGCCTCAGATGAGGGGCCACCGGCAGCGTCTTCCAAGGCTCTCTCGGCTCCAGCTTTTATCTTCAAAACACACCAAGCGCTGTTTCTCTTTGCCCACGTGCTCTCTGGCCCAGCCACCCCTTCCGGAGGAGCAGGCCTGGGTCCCGTTTCCTCCGTCCCTGTCCCCGCTATGCCAACACCATTCCCGCACGGAGCTGGTGCTGAGTAAATGCTGATGGAGGGAGCAGCCCCCGGGGTCCGCCCGGCAGTGGCGGGCTCCACCTCTCACTTCCCGAGGGCTGCCTGGTGCCTGCGTGGAGATGAAGACCCGCCCGTCAACCAGTCTGGTGCTGGCTGGGAGGGAAGGTCATGCTGACCTGCCTCCACCGCTGCCCCTTCCAGGCCTCGCCCGTGCTTGTTTTCTGGGAGCCTCGGTGTCTGCCCACAATGGCATGGCTCGCTCAGCTGCCCGGATTCTTGGCGTGGCGCGGGCTGCATCCCTTGTTTCCATGGTGAGCGGGCCAGGGATGGCAGGCGCCCCCGGGGCTGAGGATGCCTCCCCTGTCTCCCCAGGCAGGGTTTGCACCCAGCGGCTCCAGGGTTTTCTGACGGGGGTAGTCACCTCAAACTTGGCTGTGCTTTGAGCTGGAATGAACAGATCTAACAGGCTTTATCCGTTCCTCCCTTTTACATCTCGCTTTGTTCCAAAAAGCGTTTGAGATGGGATTTCACATGTAGGAGGGCGCTGGCATCATCTGGCCTGACTCCCTACACTGTGCCATCCTACAGGAGGGTTTGCCAGGTCGCAGAGCCTGCACAGGGGCACCAGATGGATGTGGAGCTGAGGTGGTTTGGAGCTCACGTGTCCCGAGTCCTGTGTTCTTCCAACCGCAGCACGCCCTGGCTGCCTTTGTGTGAATGTTTCCACTGAGGACAGGAGTGGACACAGCCCGTGCCCCTGACAGTGGACATACACACTCAACATGTGCACACACACAGATCCTGCCCCTGACAGTGAACATACACACTCAACATGTGCACACACACAGATCCTGCCCCTGACAGTGAACATACACACTCAACATGTGCACACACACAGATCCTGCCCCTGACAGTGGACATACACACTCAACATGTGCACACACACAGATCCTGCCCCTGACAGTGAACATACACACTCAACATGTGCACACACACAGATCCTGCCCCTGACAGTGAACATACACACTCAACATGTGCACACACACAGATCCTGCCCCTGACAGTGAACATACACACTCAACATGTGCACACACACAGATCCTGCCCCTGACAGTGAACATACACACTCAACATGTGCACACACACATGGAGGATGTCTCAAAACTTTTTAATGAAAACAATTTTTTACACAGTCTGCAGACTATAGCCCATAACCTGGTTTTATTCAGCGTGTGAACTAAGAAGGCCTTTTACATGTTTAAATGGCTGTGAAAACAGAATACATGACAGAGACTGTATGTAATCTGCAGAGCCAAACAATATTTACTGTCTGACCCTTTGCCGAAAAAGGTCGCCTGTCCCTGGTCTCCATGCACCTTTCTTGTTCGCCCAGCAGGGACAGTAACCAATCTTCCCAGGACACTGAAAATGCCTCTCTCTGTGGGTAGGTCTGGGCCTCTTTCTAGTGATCTGACCCAGGAATTCAGACTTCCCGGCTTTCCTCCTTCATCCAGCAGATGCTCGCGACATTTCTGAGTAACCGTCTCTTCTCTGGATGAATCAAGGGGTGAATCCTGTGTCAGGAGACTTCCCAAGGTGAATTAGGGGGTTGAGCCTGGCGATGGACTTTTGGGGTGCTGGGACCCCCGTGGGGCAGGGAAGGCAGGCGCCACGGCCCAGAGGCTCCCTGCAGATGGCTTGGTCGTGGCTGACTGGAGGCGGGGGCCGAGAACAAACTGCCAACGGAGTGACGAGGGAACGTTCTTTCCCGTCAAAGACGCTTCTGATCTGAGCGCCTCTGTTTCCTCCCCATCACACAGGCTTCTCAACTAGTTCCTGTCTGTCCAGGCTGCTCATTTCTTTATAGTTACTGAACCAGAATAACCACAAGTAGAGCCGGAAGCACACGATAACCCGCTGAACTCTGCACGGCCTTGGCCCGGCTCCCCCAGACGCACGTTCAGAGGCGGCCCCGGCGGGGCAGCTGCTACGCAGCCAGCGAGCGCCCAGCGGTGTCTGAAGCTCCAGCCGCGGCTGGTTGCTGCTCTGGTCCAAGCGAAGAGGGAGGGAGGAAAAAAAAAGGACGGGCAGATGGAACCAGGAACGCTCACCACTGTCGGAGCCGTTCACAGTTGTTCAAGATTTACGGGCAGGCAGCATGGAGCTTAAACACGAGATGACACCAGAAGCCTTTAATGTACAGCCGAGCTTTAGGCAGGATCTGGGAGGAGAAAACGGTCTGTGAACTCCCTCTCCGCGATCTTAGAAGTTCTGTTCTATTGTCTGCAGGCTGGGCTACAGCCACGGTGCACTTCATGGGCTCATAAATATAACATTATTGGACCAAAAAAAAAAAAAAAAACCCACCAAAAAACAATCCTTCTCCAATGATTAGGCCCAGATTGGTCAACCCATAAATCATTGCTGAACAAGAACTATAAAGTTGTGAATCAACGTGTCTGTCCCAGATCACCAAATCATAATGAAAAAGCTGGAATTAAGTAGCTGGAGTTCTTCCAAGATCCTTCTTTTCATCCCTGCCTCCCGCCAGCTCCATATCCTAGTGCGCTAATTTTAAAAGGCCTTTTCTTCTTCTTGTTCTTTTTTTTTTTAATTTTCTTTTTTTTTTACACTCATGGGCCTGCCTGTGGACAGCATTTCAGCAAAGCTGGGGAAACAAGAGGCCTGCCTGTTGCATTTCCGGTCAGGACGGATCTGCGGCTCCATGGTGTCTCCCTGGCGAGGTCTCCACCTGCGGCTGAGAGGTGATGGCATTTGTCACCAGTGTCCTGAAGTCAGGGAGGGCAACAAGATGCCCCACGTGTGACTGGCGTATAGTGGGTCATCAGGTCCTATTTAGTCAATGAATGGATGTTTAGACCCAATTTATTTAAGGGCTCTAAGCCCTACATTGAATTACTAAATGCAACCATTCCTTCTCTTAGAACGGCACATCCGGTTAAAAAATGCCACCCGCTGTCCCTGTCAGACGTGGCCACCCGTTGTGGACCTGGAACCAAGGTTGTCTGCGGTGAACGCCCACACCTGCTTGGAGAGCATTCTGTGGCCCGGGTCCTCTGTGTCCTGAAGCAAAGCTTGTTTTCTGAATCTCCTTTTCAAAAATATACTTTCTCAGTACTCTCTCCCCCTCTCTTTGACAGCCCCGTTTTGGGGACACTCCATGTACCTCCTTTCTCCCACCCTCCAAGGGCTTCTTGTCCTGCTCTCCTGGGCTGGGAGCTCTGATACTCCCCAGGCGTCTCAACGCCCAGCTGGCCTGTCATCTCCTTTTTACCGTGAGAATATGCGCACGGCCCCGTACACATTCCCTGAGCAGGTGACCTCCAGGTTTTCTCTACACAGGGACTCCAAGGGTTGGAAGGCACTTCAGTCCCATCCAGTTTCACCTGCTTGTTCGGGGAAACTGAGGCCCTGAGAGGAGGACTCACTGATCTAAAGGAGAACTCGGGCTTCTCACAACCCGTTTTTATTCCTCCCAGTGCAAGCCTTGTGCTGACTGGGTTCGTGTTCGTCTCCCGTGGAGAAGGAAGGTCCTCGCCAGGTTCCCCTGAAGCTGGTCTTCAAGCCCGGTTGCTGTGCACCTGGCTGTTTCCTCTGGACACTTTCATTTTCTCTCGTGTGCTCTTCTCTCCTTGCTGTGACTTCTATGACCATGAACAGACAGGCCCAAGACCCCAGAGGAAACAGCCTCCCTCCAGTGTGTGCCTCTAGGCGGAAGGAGGCTGAGTGACAGTGCGACTTGGCGAAGGAGCTCCATGTTGGTGTGTTCACGCCAGCGGTCAGAGAAACCCTGCAGGATGTGCCCAGGGAAGGGGATTCTGTGAGGATGGCTAACCCTGTACAACCCTCCGCACAATAGCAGCACTGTGAAGAAAAGGCAGCTTAGAAACGGGCTTAGTTTCATGTTAGTTCCAAGTTTAGATAAAGAGTCAAGTTCAAGTGAAGGGTCATTTCTGCAGCTGAAAGATTCATACCCCTCCTCCTCACCATGATGCAGCCTTAGCCACCCTGGTTCTTCTACCTCCTAAAAATTTTGACATTGTTGCTCTATTTCCTGGGAAGACATTCAATGCCCCAAATAAGGAATACTGTGATTGTGCTGCTTGGACATGACTTTTGTTTTTGTAGCAGACCTGTGAGTGAGTGTGACTGTAATGAATCCCACCCCCTAGAGCAGTGGTTCTCAACCTTTTTAATGCCTCAACCCTTTAACACAATTCCTCATGATGTGGTGACCCCTGATCATAAAATTATTTTCCTTGCTACTTCATAACTGTAATTTTGCTACTGTTGGGAACCGCTAGCAGGGTCGCCTAAGACCATTGGAAAACACAGATATTTACATTACGACTCATTAACAGTAGCAAAATTACAGTTATGAAGTAGCAACAAAAATAATTTTATAGTTGGGGGTCACCACAACATGAGGAACTGTGTTAAAGGGTCGAGGCATTAGGAAGGCTGAGAACCACTGTCCTAAGAGAATCATTTTTAGCCACTTAATGCTTCTTTGAGCTCATAGATCTGAGGGCCCATGGAGAGGGGATGGCAAGATGGTAAAAACAACCCTAACACTTCATCCCTCCTGTATCCATGCCCTTTGCAATAACCCTGTATTGTCCCTTCCATGGCTGTCTCTAGGCTTAGTCATGAGCTTGTTTTGGCCAACAGGATGAAGTGAAAATGATGTGTATCTGTTCTAAAGCTAGACCTCAAGAGGCCTTGCCTGTTTCCTCTTGCTCTCTTGTGCATCTCTCATAGCCACAACAATATGTTCAAGCTAGCCTGTTGGAGGAATAGACATTGTCCCAGAGCTGAATCGCCCCAGTTGTCCCAGCCAAAGCCAGTCTAGATCAGCCAAAAGCCAGCGAGCCCAGACATGTGAGTAAGCCCGGCTAAGCTTAGCAGAGCCACGTAGCTGACCCCCAGCTGACCTCAGGTATTTATTGTTGCATGTCACTGATAGTAAGACAGCATTGTTATGGGAGTAGATGATTGATATGGGAAATTATACCATATACTTTTTATCACACCTTTATTCCTTGTCTCAATCAAATGATCAGATACATTGTATGGTCTACATTCTTAGGTGCCTACCCAATATCCATCCTTCTTCCCTTCTTTCTTTTTTAAAATTGTTACCTGAGGATATGTTTTTATTGATTTCAGAGAGAGGGAGAGAGAGAGAGAGAAACATTGATCACTTGCCTCCCATACACATCTTGACTGGAAATCCAACCCGCAACTTAGGTATATGCCCTGACTGGAAATTGAACCACAACCTTTTGGTGTATGAGACGATGCTACAACTAACTGAGCCACCGGGCCAGGGCACCATTCTTCCCCTTTTTCTACTAACAGAGCCATGTGCCCAGCTAAAAACCTACATTTCCCAGCTTCCCTTGCAGAAAGGAGTTGTCATGTGACACTCCTTTGGCCAATGAGAAGCCAATACACTGAATGGTGTTTCCTGAAGAGGAGCAGGGACTCCCCTTCCCCCCCTCTACTTCTTCCTGCCTGGAATGAGACTGCAGTACTGGAGGGTGTTACTCGGAGGTGACAGCAGAAGCTAAGAATGACAGAGAAAAGACAGAAAAAGCTTGGGCCTCTGATAGTATGGCCACAATACTAGCACTGTGCCAATCCCAGAAAGCCTTCTTTGTGGACTTCCAGTTACAAGAGAAAAAAATAAGGCTTCTAAATTATTTATGCTACTTGTAACTTAGTGAAATTCTTAATAGCAAACTCTATCTCCCACTTTATCCTCATTTGAAGAAAGTGCTTAGAACAAACAAATTAAGGCACATTCTAAAGCTATCTCACAGATAATATGACTGCTAATTACTATAGAGCTTCATTAATTATACACATAAAACAACAACAACCTCTTTGCACTAATATTTGTTAATAATTTTCAAAGTTCATGATGTTTATACTTAATCCTCCTTAATATACTTGAGATTAGTATCCAGCATCCATTTTATGCTAGGGGAAACTGAGGCATGGGGAGGTGGAAGTCTCCAAAGTAAAACACCTGTTAGTAAAAGAACTGATGAGATACTTGAAAACAGGGTCCCAGGCTTTCTGAGGAAGGACCAAACTCGAGAGATTTAATTTATGTTTCTTGAGCTTCAACTGGACTCCATTTAGGAAGATCAAAGGCACTAAATTCTTTCAACTCTGCATGGACCATCCCAGAATAAAAGTCACTAAAGTCCAAGATAGGCTCATTTACAGGAAGCGAGAAGGAAGAAAGGGCAACTTGTTGCCTTTTGTGTCCATAACATTATTTTTTTTCTTCTCTGTTCTACCGGGGAGTAGTGTTAATTGGTTGTGGATCTGCTTCCCAGAGCTTTCTGGTGAGTCCCTTAAGAGTAGGACTAGGCGTTCTTTCTTTATGCATCTCTGGCAGGGCCGCTGGGTAGAGTTGTGCAGACTGGTCCTAGCACAAGGGTGCCTGGCTGAGGAGTGACTAAAATACACATTCAGCAGGCTGTGGGCCCCACAGGATTGTACTGAGAAAAAGCACTTTTTAAAAATTTGCACACAGGTGCTCTATGGAATCGTAGGAGCCCTTGTCTTGGCACCTGGAACAAGTATAAGGTGCTTATTTGATAAATGAATGTCTCCCAGTTGATTTCTGAAGATCATTTTAATCAGTATCACCAGTGATAAAGTATTTCAAGGGTAGGAATTGGCAAGTGCAACAGACTTTAGATTTTTCCTTCTCAAGTTGCTATAAATACTCACAGAAGTAGAGGAGCAGTTTCAAGGTTCAGAGAGTAGAGAAATAAATAAATAAATAAATAAATAAATAAATAAATAAGCAGCCATCTTTCTTAAACATGTAACATGTGTCAGATATAAAGGTAGGTTCTATTTACACTCCTATTTTAAAGATGATGAAACTGGGATTCTGCAAAGTTAAGCAAACTACTCATACAGCTAGTAAGCAACAAAGCTTGGATTTTAATTCAGGCATGATTTCAAGATATTTGTATTATGTCCTGCATTTTCCTAACCATGTGAATTCTTTGTAATTAGTGCAGGTGAAGCAAAGATAGTGGTATTCACAATTAGTCCATGGGCTCCCCTATATTTCTCACCCTTGCTTAGAATAGGTTGGGTCAGATGATTGGGTTCTACCCATGGGAGGTAGGCAGAAGTGATGTACAACCAACTACAGGCATGACCTCTAATAATATCCTGGGGTAACCAACACCCCTCTCTTCTATCATAGTGACCTTGGAAGCCTCATGTTGATATATTAGCATCTCAAGATGAAGGGAGCCTGGGTCCCAGTATGGAGAGAATTGCCTTCAAGAGCCAACCAATCCACATCTGACCTTGTATAAACAAGAAGTGACTTTATGTTGTGTTCTTGGAGTACAGTGTAGTTGAAGCTAACTAATATAGCAAAAATATGAATTATTTTACACATGTAGTTTATTTAATTGTTCATACTGCACAAAATATTTTCTTGATCCTCATAATAACTTTGAGAGATCAGTAGGGATCATAAGCCCCATTTTATAGGCCAGGAAACTGAGGCTTAGAGAAGTGAAATGATTTGCTCAAGACCACACAGTTGGTAGGTGGTCAAACCAAGGTTAGGCCCTTGGTATTTTTCCCACACTTTTCAATTTTATAACTTCCTAGCTTGATGTTATAAAAGCAAGCAATAACCTCAGAGGGAATGAGGGTCCCACTGTATAGAGTTCTGCAGATTAAATTAAACACCTTGAAGGACTAAAAGGCTAGGTAGCCAGTACAGACAGGTGTAGTGCATTCCAATGGCTCATATTCTTAAGTCAACAAGCTGCAGGCGTCCTGTGGCTGCTCAGACTCCTGGGTGGTCCTGGAGGGGAGTCCAGAGCCTAGCTCTTAAGCAGTCCAGTGTGCAGACCTCCAATCTGAATTGCAGGCTTGAATTAAAGAGAAAAAGTTGTATGCTCTAGGTGAAAATCCTCAGTATCTCCAGGAAAACTTGATCATGCATGAGTGTGTATAGGAGAGAGAGAGAGAGAGAGAGAGAGAGAGAGAGAGAGAGAGAAGAGAGAGAGGGGTGAAACTCAGAAAGGTTAATTTATTCTAAGATAATATCAGAGTTCTGCCTCTGAAGATAAAATCTGACATTTATTGAGCACATACTATTGAATGTATTATCTCACTCAATCCTACGATGTCCCTCCAAAGGTGGTGCTGCTCTGCCAATCTATAGTGAGGAATCTGAAGAATGAGAGCTTAAAAAATTCTAGGATACTCAGCTAGGAAGGCTCACAGGGAAGCTCTATAAAGCCCATATTAGGAGTTCTCAACAAAGACAAATAAGGGAAGGGAAGAAGGGTAGAAGCACTCAATTTCCCCATCCTATACAAATACCCAAATAACTCTTAGGTTATTAGCCATAGTCAATTTAACACTTTAAAATCTACTGGAGTCTTTGATCTTACTTCTTCTCAATGGAAGAGGATCCACAATCTATGTTGTCCCTTTCATAGGAAGTATAGCTTCCATTTAGTTGACCTGTGTACTAAGAAGAGGACTAGAACCTCCTTGTTCAGGTGGCCTTTTAATGACTTAGTAAACACTGATCTTATTCATGTTTAGTCTCTTTTGCTGCATAAAGTCTTCAAACATTTTTCGCTATCTCTAGGTCAAGCTCCTGGGACTTTTAGTCCAGAGACTTGATAAGCTGTCAATAGCTTGAATGTGACAAAGATCCAAGTCACTGCCATTGTGGTTATTTGGCATCCTCCGTTCCTTGCTGTGGTTGAGTCTTCATTTAGCACTCCTGCCTGTGAAGTTCAGTCTATTGAGACAGAGATCCATCCTTAAACTGAGAGCTTCCCTGTGGGGGCATCCAGCTGCCCAACTCCAGGGCACCATTCAGCAATCAACTTTGCTCTCTATGTAAATATCTCTTTAGAGTTGGACATTGAGACAAGACCTTGACCCAGCTCTTAACTCTCCATTCATTTATTCATCTTGAATGCATGCATACATTCATTCATGAATACTATTAAGCACTAGCTGTGTCTTAGAATCTCAATTGATCTCTGAGGATGGAGAAGTGAATAAGTCAGGTCTGTTCCAGCTGAAGGGGACATACCATCTTGGACCCAAGCCACTTTGGAAACTCAAGAATCACTATTGACTCTTCCTTACCCTTAACCCCCACATTGCAGTCAAACATCAAGTATTATCAATTTTCCTTTGAAATATTCATCACAGTCATCTTACTTCAGCATCTCAGCCACTGCTTTCCTAGTTTAGGTCTTTCATTCTTCCTTTGTTGAGTGTTGCAATTTCCTTGTAACTACTCTGTCTGACCTGTTCTTATCCTCCTTAACCACTCTCCTGCCCTATAGCACAAATGATTTGCCTAAAATACACATCTAAATGAGTCACTCACTCAAAGTTTCAAGTCGTTCCCTTCTGTCCACTTAACTTCACATACCAAGTCCTGGGTGCCCTGGCATACACCTGCTGTTCCAGCTCTTTCCTTTTGTGGATGCTCCTGACCACCAAACTGATTATCCAGCCCTTTGGTATGGGCTTGTCTCCAGTCCTTCTGGTGGGCAGGTGATATGACTCTCATCTAAACCCACTGCCTCTCTGCCTTTGATCCCTGCTCCCTGCCTCCTTTATAACTCCTGTACCTGGTTAACTCCTATTCATTCTTCAAGGCTTATCTTTGGGCCCAAAAGCTCTTATTAGTCCCCAGTCTCTCCTTGACAAATGCCTCTGCTTAGCAGGCCCAGGTTGTCTCTTGCACATCTCAATCATTGCTCTTAACTAATGGTTTACTTCAGTGTCTTTATGCTTCACTAGATGCCGGATTTCCAGGGCACACACAGTAGATTCCCAAGAAACTAGCTGAATGAATAAACAAACAATTTCAATGCAATGGAAAACAAGGCATCCTTAGGGACTGACTGGCTCCCACTGGGGAATCTGGAAGTGGCTTTGAACAAAAGATATGGGGCTGTATGTGGAAGGAAGCATAGGAGTTTGTGGGAGGGGAGTCAGGAGGATACAACCTTAATGACCCACTAGCAAAAGTTTTGCTTCCTGTTCCTATGACTTTATACTCTGCTGGCCTAGTGGGCTTAGTTCCAGAGGTAGGAATGCTTTCACCAGGATACAATAATGATTCCATTGAACTGAAAGTTAAGACTGCCACTCAGCCACTTTTGGCTCCTCAGCCTCTGAACCATCATGCGAAGAGGGGAGTGACTGTGCCGGCCAGAGTGATCCTGAAGACCAAGGGGAAATTGGACTGGGACCCCATAGTGGAGGGAAGGAAGACAATGTCTGGAAAACAGGAGATCCCTTGGGGCATGTCTTAGTATCACCATGTTCTGTGATTAAGACCAATAGGAATTAGCAGGACTCCTAGTGGCCCAGATCCTTCAGGAGTGAAGGCTTGAGTCCCTCCACCAGGTACAGGACCACAACCAGTGAGGTGCTTCCTGAAGGCACAAGGAATACAGAATGGGGAGTGGAAGAAGGTAGTTAGTAATACCAGCAACCACCCGAGACCAGTTACAGGAACGAAGACTGTAATTGTCATGAGACTTCCTCCTCATTTTGTTATGAACATGTGTATGTGTGACACATAAAATTAACTGTCACGACTCCTCTCATGCTCAGGAGAACATATTCTTCCTCAGGAGAACATATCTTCCTCAGGAGAACATATTCTATCTGATCATAGCAGGCCGGGCCCCCAGCCAGTCCTCCTTGGGATCATTTGATTTCGTCTCCCTGTGTGGGCAGGAGCTTAGTGATTTCAAAGAAATTGTCAGCAACAGCCTTCGAGAAAAGAGTACTGAGAATTTACCAGAGTGAGAGGTTGCGTAGAATGGTGAGTCAGCGACAGACTTGACCCTCAAGTGGTTTTACAGTCTAGTAGCAAAGCAAATATAGTTGTTGTTTTGTTTTTTGTTGTTTGCTATTTTAGTTATGTTGGTCTGTATCAGTACAATGTTCATGCACAGGTACAGTGAGGGCAGGAACACCTCACACACACTAGTGTTGTGGTCTGAGTGTTCTGCTCATCAATGCCCTTGGCTGCCAGTGACCGTAGCTGGTTAAGCAAAGGCTCCTTTGCCAGCTGGGCAGTGCCCAGGAGGACAGGGCCCTTCTGGGCTCAGAAACTTGAGGCGTGGACCACCAGGGCTGCCATAACCCCACTGCCACCCTCCCTGGCCCCTCTTCTCCTATGATCCTTTGGTTGCTTTCATTTTGTCCCCCAGGTATTCCATGCTGGCAACTCTGCAGCTCAGGAGGCAGAATGATGCTTTCTGAACAGTGGAATTTTAATCCTAGCTTTTCTGAGCTAGTCAACCTCAAATCACCATACTCTAATGGCAAAGTGCCTCAAGAAGCTACCACAGACAATTCAGTAGTGTGCCTTGAAAAGGCTTGAAGTGTGTGCTTATTTCTAGCCATCCAGTGGAATACTACTCAGCCACCAAAAGGAATGGACTATCGATGCATATACAATAATGTGAGTGAATCTCAAAATAATGATGCTAAGGCAAAGAAGTCAGAAGGAAAAGAGTGTATACTGCAGGAGTCCATTCATACAAAACTCTAGACAATGCTAACTGATCTATAGTGACAGAAAGCAGACCCATGGCTGGTTGGGAGGCAGAGAGCAGAGACGGGAAGATGAGGAAGGAGTGCAGGAACTTATGAGGCTAATGGTCGTCCAGGACCTTGATTGTGGCAATGGTGCCACGTGTGTGTACATATGTCAGAAATGATGAAATCGGGCACCTTAAATATGTGCAATTTGTTGCATGTCAATTATACCTTAATGGGGCTGTTTGATTTTTTTTAAATGTGTGTATATTTTTACCCAATAATTCCATTCGGGTCACCCTCCTAAGGGAATAATTGAGGTGCTCAATTTCTGTTCAAGATCTTTAGCACATTGTTTAGAATAGTGAAAAAGTTCAATAAGAGGGCATAGTTAAAAAAGCTAATGCTTAAATACATTCCAGATGATGATGGAATATGCTGTGTATGCTTTTAACACACTCTTATTTACTGTGATGACCCGTGTAGTGTTTGGTGAAAAACTCATTTACAAAAACTCATTTATAAATCTTATGAGATAAAGATGTTACTAGTAGAGATATATATAGAAGAAAGACTAGAAGGTTTGTACAAAATACCCCAAATCATCACTTTTGAAATATATCACTTTTTAAGGTAGAGAACAACCTATAGCAATAAAAGGTATATGTGTGTGGGGGGTGGGGGGGGTGCCACAGTCGCTTTGTTCTCTGGCCTGCTCCTCTGTTTTTTCTTCTCCCATTGCCAAACAGGTGCTATCCCTTGACCACCATGAGCTCCAGAGAGCTTGGGAACACCCGGGTTGGGACTCCCTTCTGGGGGCCCTGACACTCATCCCTCACCTGGTTAGCCTGCGCAAGAGGCCACTTGCTCTCTGTGCTGTAAATGGCAGTAGCTGAGCAAAGAATGATTGTGGCCAGGTCATGGCAGAGCCTACATGTCGGGGAAGGAGGCAGAACTTGGCCTTCCCTGCTCCATTTCCTCTGAGTAAGTGTGGCTTTTAGAAGCACTCAGGGAGCAAAGAGGTCACCACTGCCCGGGCCGGAGGTCAGTTACCTTCCAGTAAATACTACAGCCACAGGGTGGGAAGGCTGAGTGCAGTTTGGTGTGTAGGCCAGCCACCTTTCCTGACCTCCTTCTTCGTTTTCTTCCCCAGCAGCAGAAGCTGAGGAGGACTGCGAGAGGTGCTTTTGTCTTTCCCCCCAGAGCGGGCTGGCTTCAGGGGCCGGGTGTGCTGCTCTCTGGGTTGTGAGTTGGCCCTGATCTGAACCAACAACTGAAGTCAAGAAGTGTAATGCAAAATGTCTGATGCACTTTGCAAACATAGCTGCTTGTACGCCAAGGATAGCGGGGTTGGAAGGGCTCAGGGGCTGTGACTCAGGCAGCTGCAACTGAGATTTTATTGCTGCATGAACAATGGATGAATCAAGACCAGAAGCGTCTGTGGCCTGAAAACTAGGTTTGTTTAACTGGGAGAAGAGGCTGGAGGCACAAACCTAGGGGTATAGCGTGGGTGGCCTTGAATATGTGGAGGGATAGTAACATGATGGATGGGCTACCTAATCTCTGCGAGGCTCAGTTTGCTCATCTATACAATGGGATGTGAATACCCACCTTGTAGAACTCATTCATTCATTCATTCATTCATTCTCTAAACATTGATTAACAACTACCATGTGCCAGGGGCTGAAAACAGCAAATTAATTAGACATGGCTTCTAGTTCCTTATGGTTCTCTCCCGTTAACTGCTGAGAGGTCGGGAGGTTATTGATACCTATGACCATGTTGACTGACATGATGCCCAAGAAGTACTACTGTTGTCACTGAGGCAAGGTCCCTGCAAGGGCGTAATGCTGGGGCAAAGTCACTGGACCTGTGGCCTCAAGGCAGAAGCCCGGATACCAGCTCTGGTGCACTGACCAGAAGCCAGTAAAGGTTTAGCTAGAAGTAAAGAAATGTGTGGAGTCCAGGCTGCCATTGGAAACAGGTTTTAATTGGCTGCTGGAAGCAATTCTTCTGAAGATATGCTACTCATGTGACTGGGTGTTCATTTTGCATATCACTCACTTATTTTAAAATCATCCATTTAGTTGCAAAGCCTGTGTTCAGTTCTAGGCACTGTGCTTAGAACTGAGGAAGAGACTACGGAATCCCGGCACATGACACTCCAGGATCTTGCAGTCTGGTGGGAAGAAAAGGAAATGCACGTAAACCAGGCCGGTGGTACCCCGAAGGGCCAGCTGAGTGACACAGGTCAGTGCGATGGGAGTTCAGCATGGGCGGGAATGGTTGGGTTTGGAGAGGCAGGAAGTTGGAAAATATCTTAGAGCAGATGAATGGATAAGGAGCCTTAGCTAGACTCTGAGTCTCAGGGATGCTTGTGGGAGAATGAGCAGACAGGCCCTGGTGAGTGGAGGTTGCCATAGGGGACGTTCATTCATTCACTAATTCATTCATTCAACAGATCTTTCCTGATCTGTTCTGGCACTCTTCTAAGCTCTGGGGACTCAGCAGTGAGCAAGACAGAAAAACACCCCTGCCTGAACTGTAGTTTGCATTCTAAAAGCGGAAGACAAAAAATAACTAATGTTATGTATAGCAGCAGTTCCTGAATGTTTTCTTTCAGACCCTATATGTTCTTAAACATTATTGAGAACCTCAAAGAGCCTTTGTTCATGTAAGCTAAAGCTATTGATATTATGATACTAGAAATGAGGCTTAGAAATTAAAACTATATGTGAAACTTTAAAAATAACAGCATACTCACATTTTAGTGCAAATAACATACATTTAGTAAAAAATTACTTTTTTGCCCTCAGGAAAAAAAGAACAATTTAAACGGGGGGGGGGGGAGACTTTTTTTTTTTCTTTTTTTTCTTTTTTTTTTTTTTTTTTACTTTTTTCCCTCAGATTTCTTTAATTTCTGACTAAGGTAGGCAACAGCTGGGTTCTCATTTCTGCTTCCGCATTCAATTGGTGCTGACGTTATTCTGGCTGAAGTATATGGAGGAAATCTGGCCCCACACGGATATGTAATTGAAAAGGGAGGAGTCTTCTAACAGCCTTTTCATTTAATTGTGGGTTCTTCTTTGATACTACACCATAATTTAAGCAGCAGTTTCTTGAAGGTTAGTTGTAATGTTGAATTTGAAACTACAACAGTATTTTATTTCATTCAAATATGTTGGTCCATCCTACATTTTGAATGACTTTTATCCACATCATGAATTGACCATTTGGAGAACATGGATTCACCCAGTTTTGTAGATCTTCCAAATGTTAATCCACTTCATAATCTAATAACAGCAGTCACGGTTAGTGTTATCAATGCCAACTTCATTAGAAAAGTATTTTAAGTATTGGGAAGTGGTAGAAATCAGTTTTCAAAAATTTATTTTTTTTAATTTTATTTTATTAAGGTATTTTCTGTGTACATAGTTTACCATTGCCCCCCTCACCTCCCATTTATGCCCTCCCTCCCCAGAGTTCTGTGTTCATTGGTTGTACTTATGTTCATGCATACCAGTCCCTCGGTTGTTCTCCTATCTCCCCCCAGGTCTCCTTCCCCTCCCCCCTGTCCTTTGACAATCTGCTTGTTTTATGGTGACTATCTCTGGACCCCATGAATAAAATCTGCTCCTCATTTGGCAGTCTGCTTGTTTTATGGTGACTATCTCAGGACCATATGAATAGAGTCCGCTCCTCCTCTGGTTTTCACCGCCCCTTCCCCTGGGTCCCACTGCTTCCCCTGGGACACACGGCTCGCCCGGGGCACACTGTACCCTGGGACACTCGGCTCACCGGGGGCACTCGGCCCCCTGGGACACTCGGCTCACCCGGGGCACTCGGCCCCCTGGGACACTCGGCTCACCCGGGGCACATGGCCCCCTGGGACACTCGGCTCACCCGGGGCTCTCGGCCCCCTGGGACACTCGGCTCACCGGGGGCACTCGGCCCCCTGGGACACTCGGCTCACCCGGGGCACTCGGCCCCCTGGGACACTCGGCTCACCCGGGGCACCCTTCCCCTTTGGGGAGTACGGCTTACCCGGGGCACATGGCCCCCTGGGACACACGGCTCACCCGGGACACCCTTCCCCTTTGGGGAGTACGGCTTACCCGGGGCACATGGCCCCCTGGGACACTCGGCTCACCCGGGGCTCTCGGCCCCCTGGGACACTCGGCTCACCCGGGGCACTCGGCCCCCTGGGACACTCGGCTCACCCGGGGCTCTCGGCCCCCTGGGACACTCGGCTCACCCGGGGCACTCGGCCCCCTGGGACACTCGGCTCACCCGGGGCACACGGCCCCTCTAGGGTGTTGGGGTCGCATATTGGAGGCGCCGTGCTAGCTCCTTACTAGCATGGGGGGCAGGCTGGGACAGCTGCAGTTGGGCTGAGATGGTTGTAGGCGGGGGGACCACCTTCAAAGGTGTCTTGTTCGGTGTGGGAGCGGAGCAGCTACAGACATGGAGGCTAAGTTCTGAGGTCGCCCACTCCCTGAGCCCAAGGCGTGGTGAGCTCTGTTCTTGGTGGATTTCCTTTATTCTCGGCGGCAGTGGTGGGTGGCGGTGCCAGGTGCAATATTGACGGTCGCTCCTGTGGTTCAATTACCACTGTAGTTTTAAAGTTCATATGGCGTTGGTGGTGAGAGCTTCGGCTTGGCCATGTGGCATCGGAGGATGGGCTCGCCTGAGTGGGTAATGGAAGGCACCGTGCCATTTCCTCACCAGCGCGCTCCATTTCCCTCCCAGCATGGTGGGTGTGCTGGGAAGATTGTGGGCAGGCTGTGATGGCTGCATGGGGAGAGGCCGCCCTCAATGGTGTCCTCTTTGTTGCGGATGTGGAGCTGCTGTGGATGCAGAGGCTAATTTCTGAAGCCACACTCTCTATGAGCCCGGTGTGTAGTGAGCTCTGATTTCGGTGGATTCCCATTCTTGGGGGCGGCAGCGATGGTAGCTCCTGTGGCTCAATTTCCCCTGTAGTTTTAAAATCCGCGTGGTGGTAGTGTCTGATGCTTTGGCCTGGCCATGTGGCAGTGGAGAGAGGATTCTCCGGGTCTGTCAATGGAAGGCGCAGCACCAGCACAGCGCGCGCGAAGGCCTGGCAGAGCAGGCCTCGGGCGGTGGCGGAGAGTCCCCGCGATGTCTTAGTCTTTCAGACTTAGTGGAACGCTTCCCCTGAGCCAGGACAAGCAGCACCACCACCACAAATATTGGCCAGCTCAGTGCTGCCCCTCTACAGGTGACAGTAGGGGCATCCTCACCTCGGTAGGCCTTTGCTCTTGGAGGTCTTAACCAGTGGAAGGCAGCACGGTACAGAACTGCCCCACCTTCTCAGTCCTCCACCAGTTTTCAAAATTTTTGACTTTTACTTGAAAGCCTGTGTTTTTCCCTTTGGCAGTAAATACCGTCAGTTATTTTCCAGAAAATATCAGTCAAATAGCCAAGTCGGAGTGACCATAATTTGTCACTTGGTAATTCTTTCAAGTGAAAATGAATTTCTGAAAAAAAAAAAAAAATCAACTTGTTCAGCTTGTAACTCAAACAGCCTCACAAGTACTTTCCCGAGACAGCCATCATACTTTGGTAGGTGACTGGAGGCCTTTATGCATATGCCTCAGAATATTAAAAAGACATGCACACAATGGTCAAGATTTCATAAAATTAATGATTTACATAGTTTTCTCAGGGACATTCTTAAGTAAAACTCACACCTTTTGGAATGGGGGGGTGTGGCAGGGAGGGTCACAATGGCCACTAGTACAGTTTGGCGCCACTGACTTGACTCACACAAACGTGCCACCATTGTGCTTACCCGTCATTGCCTTTGGATCACCAGTGCCAATGCCAACACAGTGAAAAGGGCAAATAGCATCTTAGCATGATTATGAAATAGTGGGAATGTGTCTGGTGGGCCTTCAGGGCTGTGTGCACTGAGAAATGCTGATATAGACTATTCTATACACAGTGGGAAGGGCAACAGATAATTCTAGCAGAGAAGAGGTTTTGGAAGCAATGGGGAGGTTGCAATTCAAACTGGTGGTCCAGACAGGCAGGCTTCAATGGGGAGGTGACACTCAAGCAAAGGCTTAAAGGAGGGAAGGGAGGGAGCCCTGTGATATCCTGGGGAAACAGCAGTTAAGGAAGAAAGAATGGCAAGTGTGAGGGCCCGGAGGCAGAAGCACACTGCAGGCAAACTGGCCTGAGGGAAGAGCAAGAAGGCCAGGGGGAGCTGTAGGTAACGGGAAAATGAGGTCACAGAGGAGACAACTGCCAGACTCTGAGGGGCCCTCCAGCCCATTATAGAGGACATGGGCTCTAATCTGGAGTCCGCTGGAGAATGATTGAAGGGTCCTGAGTGGGAGAGTTGTTTCTGTAGCAAGAGGGGTGAAAGCTGAAAGGTAGGGTGGGTCAGATTCTATAGTTGTAAGATTTGTATTTTTATTGGCACATAGTAGGTGTTTAAAGGAAGCATGTTGAATGAAAGACTGTCTTACATCACTGTGTCTATCAAGGAGCAGGGCTGTGCTAGCCAGCTTTTGCTATAATAATCAACATCCTTAATAACCCAATGGTTTAAAACAACACCAAACATTCATTTCTTGCTTATATTACTTATACTAGAGGCCCAGTACATGAAGTTTGTGCATTAGGGGGAGGGGTGGTGTCCCCTCAGCCCAGTCTGTATTCTCTCCACTTGGGGGATGTCTGACTTATGGTTTAGGTCTAATCCCATAGGGATTGCTGGCTCCCAACCTCTCACCTGCTTACCTGCCTGATTGCCCCCTAACCACTTCCCTTCCAGTCTGATCTATGTCTAACTGCTCCCCTGCCAGTCCAATTGCCCCCAACTGCCCTCCCTTGCTGGCCTGGCCATCCCCAATTGCCCTCCCCTGCCAGCCTGGTCACCCCTAACTGCCCTCCCCTGGTCACCCCAAATTGCCCTTCCTGCCTACCTGGTTCCTCAACTATCCTCCCTCCACTGCAGGCCTAGTCATCCCCAATTGTTCTTCCTTGACAGCCTGGTCACCCCCTACTGCCCTTCCCTGCTGGCCATTTTGTGGAAGCCATCTTGTGACCACATAGGAGTGGCCATCTCCTGACTACATGGGGGTGGCCATCTTGTATAAGGATATGTTGGTCTATTTTTATACCTCTTAATTATATAGGATTCCTTGCTTTTATGACATATACACTGAATGGCCAGATTATTATGATCTCTGAATACATAATAATCTGGCCACCCAGTGTATATCCTATATAATAAAAGGCTAATATGCAAATTGTCCCCTCTACCAGGAGTTCAACCAGCAGGCAAGCCGGCAAACTGCCCATGTCCCCTCCCTCTGGCCAGGCTGGCCAATCCCACCCATGCATGAATTCATACACCAGGCCACTAATACACACACACACACACACACACACACACACACACACACACACTGAGTGACCAGATTATTATGAGTTCAGAGATCATCATAATCTGGCCACTCAGTGTAATTGGTGGAGTAGGGCAGGGAGAATGAGTATTTGGGAGGGTGAAATGTGGTCATAGTCATCTAGATAAATTAATGATGCTTTTGACTACCTCTTCTGCTTATAGGACCCGGCAAAGGCCATTTTACAAGAATGCTGTTGCCAGAATTGAGTCACTGGCTCATGTACACAAAGAACCAATGCATAGTCCTCTTTCTGTGATTCATTCCAATAGAAGGACCAAAAAGCCATGGCCTTTTCACCCACGGAGCACAGAGCTATTGTACGGTTGCTGAACCCCGACTACAAGCATTGTTTGGGGCCCATGCGTGGGGCCAGGCTTAGTGCTCTGGGGGAGGGTCTTGGTCACCACAGAGCCTTCAACCACAGCACTGGGATCACCTGATGGGAAAGAGGCTTGTTGACATTCCATATTCTTGGACCTTAATAAGCTTTGGCAATTGGACCTGAGACTTTTCCAGGCCTTTCTCCTGTACTCTGAAGAGTAGGGGGACCCTAGATCAGTGGATAGAACGTTGGCCTGCGGACCGAAGGGTCTCAAGTTTGATTCCAGTCAAGGATATGCATCTAGGTTGAAGGTTCCTCCCCAGCAACCAATGTGTTTCTCTCACATCAATGTTTCTCTCTATCTTTCCCTTTCTCTTAAAAAAAAAAATCAACGGCAAAATATCCTTGGGTGAGGATTTTTTTTTTAAAGAGTAGGGGCATCTTAATGACATAAAATTGGAAAATGAGTGATATCACAAGAACCTGCTCCTGGCTGCTCTGCCATTGTCTCTGTTCTCTTCATCTGGGAGGACTTAGAGCTTGGACTTTGGGGTGGGTTCCCAGTACCAGACCACACACCAAACTCTAGGGGACTTTCTTAGTACTTTGAAGTCACATCCATTAACTGGCCAGATCACCAGTCACACTGGCCACCCTCCCACCTTTATCCCTTCCTCATCTGGATTCAGGTGACTGCTTGTCCCATTTGAAAAGGAAGCCCCTCCCAGGTAACTGAACATTCCCCTTCCCTGAATTAGGCCCTTTAACCTTAAACTGTAGCCCCTGGGTCTCAACATACCCTACTTTTGAGAAATGCTTCCTTAAAAATCCCCCCACTGCCGGGACCCCACACATGTCAGGTTCACTTTTGTTGGGTGATTTTGTGGGACCAGAGCCATGGCCTCTTAACCACTTCAGGGGATTAGAAGTGGCCCAGAGCCCGCCTCCCCCGCCTCCCGGGCGGGCTGGAGTGGGTGGAAGTTTCTTCTGTGCAGGTCTCACCAGGTCCCAGCAGCTCAGGGACACCTCCACGGAGGCCCTGTTTGCGACCTGGTGTGATTTATAGTAGCACTAAAACCTCTCACAACAGACAAATTAATACTCAGACGCCTTTTCAGCGCCTCCTTTGAGAATGAGGTTTTGACTTGGGGCCAAGATGTGGGAGGCAAGGTGTTTCCCTCCAACTCCATTGGGTGGCAGCCTCTGGGATCACACCCAGCCCGGCCTCCAGGTCTGTGCGCTCCTACATTCCTCTCTGCTTGGACTCCGTTTCTGTCTCTGTCTTTCTTCCTCAGTTTTGGTTTGTGTGACTTCATTGTTCCCTAAGAAGATGAACATTATGGGGACACGGTCAGGGTGGGGAGACGGTCTGAGCTCTGAGCCGTTGCACATCCTGGGTTTGAGCCAGACTCACTCTCCTCCCGGAGGACCCCATCAAAGACGCCCAGACACTTGTCCTTTGGCGGAAGTGTAATATTATGTTACTAAAGTTCCAGCGAAGTCCTCCAGGTTTATAATTAGAACTGAGGAGGGACGCTCCCAGCCCTGGAGTGAAGGGAACACAAGGCTCTGGAGTGTGGGCAGAGAGAGGACTTTGCAGATGGGCTGTACCAGGGAGCTCTGAGAAAAAGAATACAAATCCACAGGGAAAGGGCTAACTTTCAAAGATCGCATGAGATGAAGAAGGGCTTTTATTTATTTTTTAAAATATATTTTTATTGATTTCAGAGAGGAAGGGAGAGAGACAGAAACATCAAAGATGCGAGAGAATCATTGATCGGCTGCCTCTTGCACGCTACACACTGGGGATCGAGCAGGCAACCCAAGCATGTGCCCTGACCAGGAATCAAACTGTGACCTCCTGGTTCATAGGTCAATACTCAACCACTGAGCTATGCCAGCTGGGCAAGACAGGGCTTTTAATCAATGAAACTTCAATTCCTGTATCTTTATGTGGGATGATTAGAAATTAAACATTTTAAGTGAATATTCACAAAGGATCTAGATAATGAACAGATTGCTATTATGATTCAACCTTGCCAAGTGGCAGGGTTAGCAAGAAGCCTGTTCTCTGCAGCTTTAATAGCTACAGATAAACAGAAGGCTTATAAGGCATTCTCCACCATGTTCCCCGGGGCCCTGTGGTTCAGAAGTGGTGGTCATCAGGCAGTCACCTGTGACTGTCACAAGTTCACAGGACCCAGCCCAGTCAGGGTCTTCTGATTCAATAAATTTGGGTGCTTCTTAGGAATCGGGGTTTTAAATAAATGTCCTGGCAATCCTGCTATTGTGCATCTTGTGTTTGGAAGTTGGAACACCAAGAAGGTCAAGATTATCGGCTCGTGAACTTGGCTCTGCTGTTCCACTATGAACCTTGGCTCCTCATCTTCATGGCACTGGACTCAGAAATTCCTCTTCTATCCTAAGGAAAGTGTCCCAGAACTGGTGTGTGTGTGTGTGTGTGTGTGTGTGTGTGTGTGTGTGGTGCAGGGGGGCGGGGAGGGAGGGCAAGGATCAAACCTTTGCACACACAGTTATTTGCTATCATAATTTAGGAAATAGGGTAACACTAGAAACCAAATGTCTTTCCAGAGGAGGAGGATTAGGTGAACATGGTAACTCCTCCCACAGAATCCTCTGGAGATATTACAGATGATGTTTGCTAAACTGTATTATTATAAGGGAAATGCTCCCAATATGACAAAAACAAGATACCGATGATAAAATGCTTACAACTAGCTTAAGGAGAAAAACCTCTGTGCCTAGAGAAATGGAAGGTAAGACATACAACAAATGCTAGCTGAGGTTGTCTTTGGATGGGGGTCTTTGGATGCTTTTGTTTACATACTTTAAAAATATTTTCTTTATTCATTATTTATTTTATGTTATATTACATGTGCACATGAATCTATATCTATGTAGAAATATAGGTATATCTTCATTTTAGAAACAAAGAATTATGCAGATTTGGTTATGAAATAGGACCCAGTGTCACAGAGTGGTGGTCGAGGCCAACCTGGCCCTTTCATTAGGAGTAAGTGGGTGCATGATTCAGTGGTGTGTGTCCATAGGTCACATAAAAGCAATGATGTCCTTGACCAGGAAATAAGTGTGTTTGTATCTCTGTCCCGTGATTAGGCTCTCCTCCTGCACAGAGATAGGCAGATGGCATTTCTGAGCACAGTAGACTTTGGTGTGGGACCCTTGAGGTCTAAATTGCCGAGGTTGTTCTAGCTCCAAGGGATACCTTGGATAAAGACGCAATGGGTGGACTCCTTTTACCAAGCAGAACCGCCTAAGTCCTACTCAGAAAGCCACACAGTCACTGCAGGACACAGGTGTCCCTCAAAAGCCCCACATCTAGTCAGAGAGCAGGCCCTGAAGCTTCCCAGCTAAATGAGAATGACCCTTGCCTCTTAGGATAGGAGAGGAGCTCATCTGCCAGTTCTGGTTGCTTGGGGTTCTGTGTGGGAAAAAATTATGAGTAAGCCTAGGGATTAAAGAACAAACCAAACAGACATCCAAATCCCCCACATCAGTGCACTGTCATTGCCCAAGCTGGTGCCCGCTGTGAGCTCTGTGCCTGAGGGCACTCCTCGCTGAGCTGGTCCTGAGTCTCGGGAGGCTCTGCCTGCCCTGCTTCCTGCCCTGAGCGACCGAGATGGAAGGGCTCCCTGAAAAGCCCAGCTTTCCTCTCAGGCTTACCTGGCCTCAGCGGCATCCCAGACAGAGCCTCCTGCTTTCCCAGTCAGTGCCCCTGCCCTTCTTAACGCGATCACCAAGGTTGCACTGTCCTCCTTGAGCCAAATCACCGTCCAACTCCACACCTACGCCTCGATCTGCAGGAGAGCCTTTGGACCAGCTTCCCTAAGTCATTCAGAATATGACAGAATAAAATCTTTTTCAAAAATAATGCTGCTGAGTTTTCGAAAATAAGGCTGCTGAACCTTCAGACTTGTCTTATTTACTTATTTAGCGACTTGTTCAAAACCAGTGCTGTCCAGTATTGGGGCCACCTGACATGCATGGCTATTTAAGTTCTTTACAATTAGATGTAATGTAAAAGTTAGTTCCTTAGTTGAACCAGCCATATGCCAAGTACTTAAGAGTGGTAAGTAGACATTGCACAGGGAAATTCACATCATTGAAAGTTCTACAAGTTTTGTTGTTACTATTTCCTCTGTCTATCTATCTAACTAACTACCTATCTATCACTAGTTTCCCAACCCATTAAGGACAAACCAAATGATGATAAGAAATGACCTAATATAAAAGGAGATAGTTACTCATTTATTCAATCACCAAATAAATGGTTATTGAGTGACCACATGTGGTGGGCACTGGTCAAGGTGCTTAAGCTACATTATTAAACAAAAGAGACAAAAAATATCTGCACTGAACTGTACTATACACCACTTTGGGGATATTTAATGCAGCAGCCTCATTTTCTTCACTATTTTCCAAACTGGCCCATCAATTAGCAATCCAATTCATTAACAGATATTTATCTTGAATCATTAAGAAAAATTCATATTCTTCAAAAAGGCACCAAGTATATACAGTTTAGACAGGTTACTGTTTAAGTAGCTAAAGGAGCTAGTTTCAGTTATTGGAAAATATTTGGGTTTGTTTCCTCTTTTATTCCCTAAGTTTGGATAACTGTCATTAATGTCAAAAAGTCCCACACCTGTAATTTCTCTGAGCTTTTTTTGCAGAGGAGTTTATACTGACATTTCTCTTTATGCCTCTTCATGCTGGTATAATTTGCTTTTCAGTTCTGTCCCTTGATAACTATGTGACTCTGGATTAGTCATTTGAACTTTTCTATGTCTCAGTCAGAGGAGAAAAAGAAACAGAACTAACACAGACATAACCGTGGGTGGCATAAATTTTATCAACAAAGTGCCTGAGAATTAGTTCAAAGGTTCTGAGAGAGCTTTCTGAAGCAAGCCAGGACCATGCAGGATTTGATACATGCCTATTCTCTCTCTCTCTCTCTCTCTCTCTCTCTCTCTCTCTCTCTCTCTCTCTCTCCCTCTCTTTCCTGTCCTCCACTCAACACCCACAATGAATTCTCTTCTTACCCCTCATAACTGGTGAAAAACAGAAGCCAAGCCATAATAAGCTTAAATATTTCCTTAGAGAAAGAATTCAATTCTGGTAATAAAAAAAATTGTGTCAAAACAGGTGAGGAAGAAATTAAGGTTTCTGAAGCACACTCCAGGGCTTGGAATGCATAATTCTTCCAGGTGGTAGAGAGGGTTCTGTACAGGAAAGGGAAACATATATCTGAACTGCTTTTAAAAAGTATAGTTCAGAATCAGGGCAGAAAACCAAAAGTTAAAAATAATATCAAAGACAGAGTCCAGGATCACCGATGGATGGGAGATAGGGTGATGTATTGGAGCAGAGAACTCTCCATCATGTGGAGCCAGACAAACCTCGGCCAAACTCCAGCCCCAACTCTTGTTAGCTGTGATGCCCCTGTCTCAATAACTTAACCCCTCTGTGTCTTAGTTTCCTCATTTGGAAAGTAAAAAAGAAGGGAATGATAGCACCGACCAGTCGGGGCTGTTATAAGTATTTAGTTGTGTGAAGCACCTGGCACACAGTAGGTACTTATATTAAGGTAACACTAGATGTTTAACAGTTGAATGCCAATTCCCAGTGATTTGATAGTTTATTTCTTGCCCATGTAAGAGAGTCAATGGAGAAAGGGGAAGGCTTTCCTCCATGTGGTCATACAGGGATTCAGGCTTTCATCCCCTGACTCCCTCACCCTCCAGAGCCTCAAAGACCTCTGCTTCCAAGGGGCAAAGGGAAATGAGAGAGTGAAGAAAAGCCCTGGCCTTAGACGTGTCACCCATCCACTTTCATTCACATTACTTTGATGAGGACCAGTCACATGGTCATACCGTGGTGCAAGGACATTTGGGAAATGTAGTCCCAGCTTAGCTGTCACCTCTTAGCAATAACTAACACCACACTCTGAAAGGGGTGCCAAAGGTTTTGACCAACAGCTAACCATTTTGACACAATGCTCAACCAATGGTAGCCCTTCCTACATTATTTGGTATAACATAAAGTCAAATGACAACTGATTTTGTTGTATAAGAAAACTAAGTATGCTGTAAAATGCTGAAGGATAAGGCAGAACATTGAAAACCCAGATGATAAAACTATGTAAGTAAAGTAAAGGTTCAGTAGGATTTTGGACTATGTTTTATTTGGTTATATTGGAAACCAAACTGTATAATGTCTTTATTAATCCATCAAGCAAATATTTGTTATACTGATTATATGCAAGACATTGGGCTAGGCTTTAGGTGTGGACTGGGAAGAGGGAACAAAGATGAGTAAGACTTGGACTTGCCTTCAAAGAGTTTAGATTTTGGTAGGGGAGGGAAGACTTGCACATCCTCAAAGCACCATAGCCACAGTGTGGGCAGTGCCCTGAGAAGCACAGAGTGCAATGGGATTTGAGAAGGGGTGGGATGATTTCCAACCAGCTTGATTCAGCAGCATGAGAACACATCAGACACTCAGAGTATGTCTGTCCTTGTCCACTTACCCCTTGATACCACCTCTACTTGCTCCACAAGAGCTTCCAATTTTTCTATCAGATAGCATATCTGCTCCATTCCTGCTCCCCACCGCTCAGAGTCCTATTCTGCCTTGGGTCCTTGACTTGTCTCTTCTCCCTGGCAGGGCCTGGGTCTCCAGACCTCAGTACCTGCACTAGGTCTCCTCTCATGGCAGTTCTTGAGAGCTCTGCTCCAGTGGGCTGTATCTCCCAGGTAAGGCCTGATGTACCAGATACCACTCAACCACCTCAGCTTTTTCTTATCTTCACATTAGGTGGTTAAAATTGCATTTGACTCAGGCCTTGCAGAATGCACACAATTTACCCTAGCCAAATTTGGCGCAGTGGATAGAGTGTCAGCTTGCAAACTGAAGAGTCCCAGGTTCAATTCCAGTCAAGGGCATCAACCTCAGTTGCAGACTCAGTTGTGGCCTTGGTCCAGGTGAGTGCAAGAGGCAACTAACCAATGTGTTACTCTCACATCGATGTTTCTCTCTCTTTCTGTCACTCCCTCTCCCTTCCACTCTCCCTAAAAATCAACGGGAAAAAATATCTTCGGGTGAGGATTAATAACAACAACAAAAGAATGTATAGAATTTTGTTAAGTGAAGATGAGGCTTTCATCTCCGTAATGCTTGACTCATGACGACTTTCTCAATTTAACAACTATCTTTTCTGTTCCATCTGTGTTTTTGGAAAGGCTGCGATCTATTAGGCATTGTGTTGGTTTCCAGGGACACTGAGATAAATAAGATACAGAAAGTCCTGTGATGTAGGTAGAGCAGTTGCTATCATACCCATTTTATGAATAAGGCAGATTGAGGCTTGGAGAAGTCATCAACTTTCCTATGGTTAATCATGCAGTAAATGGAATAGATGGAATTCTCCAGTTTTCTTTTGCCCTAGTCCAGGGCTCTTTTGCCACACCAGAAAATACCATGGGGTTCAAATAAAGGAACTGAATTTTATCAAATTGATGTCCATTCAATAAGATACAATATCTTGTAGGACTACGTGCAATGTGATAGTCTTGAAGTTTAGACTGTAAAACCTTCAGTAGTCAAAGGAATAAACTTCTCATATATTTGCTACATAAACAAAAGACCGCATTAATGAATTAATGGGGGCCTGACAGTTCCTCTAATCAGAGGGGGCAGGCAAGTCCACACCTTGTCTGTTTATTCAGAAGCAGGTGCGAACCCAAATGTCGGGGAAGAAAGGTCCTCGCCCTTTGCTTTTGTGACCCTCATCTGTCTCTGGAGGCAACATCTGAAACACCTGGTGAAAGTGTGCCTTGCTCAGTTTAGCTGAAACTGACATTTGATTTCAGTTCTAATATTACTCCTTCCTCTTCAGATGCTTGGGGAGGGGTGGCGGGAGGGAGGGGGGCCTCCTTGTGAGACCGAGGCAGAAGGTTTCACTGCTGAATGCAGAGGGATTTAAGAGGGAAGTAGATGCGAAAGCAGACTGGTTGGGTGGAGCAGAAGGAATCGGCTGTCCTGAGTACAAGGGGCGGCTTTGAAAACGACAGAGCTGTCTGTGAAGTTAGTGGAGGGATGGAAAAGTAGGTTCGGTGCAGGGAGTGGGGATCGAGGAGGAAGCATGCTTCAGGTATTTCCTGTAAGATAACTACCAGGCCTTAAGCATGAGCAACATGTTTGGAGCAACTAATAGCAAAGCATAGCAGCCATGGGTTAGGGCCGTGGTCGGCACACTTCAGCTCTTTGGCTTCTTGACGAGTCTATTTTGAAGAAGTGGCTTTAGAAAAAGTTTAAGTTTAAAAAATTTGGCTCTCAAAAGAAATTTCAATCATTGTACTGTTGATAGTTGGCTCTGTTGACTCATGAGTTTGCCGACCACTGGGTTAGGGGAAGAATTCAGAGAGATGGTGTCGCAAATGCAAACATGGCCAAGCTCACGGCCCTCCCATGCCCAGGATCTGTCCAACTCATGGAAACAGCCCCTGTCTGGTTTAAAAAAAAGGCTGTGTTTCTCTATTTGGGATCCAGCTGCACCCCTTTCGCCCCTGGAGGTTGTGACCAGTGGGTTATGAAAGAACCTCTCTCAGTTCTAACCAGCAGCACTGCTTTTCTTAAATGCCCTATGTTTTGAAAGGTAACAGAATCTATATTTGAGATTAGAAAAATAAATGAGCAGGGAAACAGTTTGACAGAAAGAAGCTGACGTGGCCATTGGGAGTGGCTTTCTAACGCCGAGCTCCCCCCGGCGGGGCCTTCCGCACTCACGTCATCTTGACCTGGGCTGGCCACGGCTAAAGCAACCGTGGAATGAATGACTGATACCTAAGGAAACCCACTTCTCGGCCGACGAGAGAACTGTGCGACTGAAACAGGCCACCTGTTTTAGATCAGGCGTTGGGGGCCGTGCTGTGAACCCAGGAGGCCCAGAGGCCTGCACTGCGTTGGTCTCTTCTCTCCCACCCGACCAGAGTGGTGCAGGGGCAGCCCTGACAGAAGCAGGTGGTGAAGAAGATGTTGGGGAACGTGTGCATCCCTGGGGATTAACGTTAGAGATGAAAGGAGAGCACAGACTCCCGGAGCGACTGATGGCTGAGATCCTTGTAAGAGCCAGGCAGCGGGGCCCAGCCGTGAACAAATAGAAACCCCTGCCTCCACGGTGCTTCCTGTTTCAGTGGTGTGAGGCAGACGATGAGTAACAGCGATAGGTCGCGTGTCAGACAGTGGTCCATGATGGAGAAAAATTCCGCAAGCAAGAGGTCAGGGAAGGCGATATTTATTTATCATGTATCATCATTTTTAGGGAAGGCGATGTTTGTTTATCTTTCTTAGGAAAGGTGATATTTATTTATTATTTATTTTATTTTAGTTTGTATTTCTGTTGCTGTTGTTGTTAGGGAAGGTGACATCGAAAGCGGATGCTGGAGTGAGTGCTGTGGCTATCTGGGGGAGGGGAGGTCCATGCAGAGGGAACGGTGGGCTAACAGGCCCAGAGGCTCATGCCTGGTGTGTTCTAGAAGCCGTAAGGAGCCTGTGTGGCTGGCCGCGTGAGAGGGGTGGAGACTGACAGGAGGAGAAGTCCGTGAGGAGCCAATCCTCCAGGCCTCTAGGCCATGCCTAGAATGTGGGCTCTTATTATAACTGAGGTGGATCCTCTGGAGGCGAACAGAGCGGGATGGGATCTGAATTCTGGGAAGTGGAATCACCCTGGACTTAGGTTGTATGGTGAGAACAGTTACCTGGTGCCCATTATGAAGACACAATGCGGGGAGGGGATGTCAGAGTGGCCCGGGCTTTCCTGTAACCCATTTGCTCCACCATTGGCTCTGATGCAACTCTGGGGGTCAGATAGGACAGGTGACTGGGGCCTTAAGTCTGAAACAGATCAGCGAATGTCTGACATTGTGGTGCATTGCCTGGTGAGGGGAACAGCATGTCTTGAGGATCTCATCTTCCTATACTGGTATGTCAAGTGTTGCAGCAGACTCCGGGGTACCGTCATGAACAATGATGGGTTCCTGCTTTGAATGTATCTGTCGATCCAAGCCTCCTCCTCTGGGCAGGGGGCGGGTGTGTGTGTGTATGTGTGCAGGGGGCAGGGGGGGTGATATTAAACACAAGTATGCAAATAACTACCCCATGTTAACAGTGATGAGTGAAGCGAAAGGTGCTTTCAAGGGGCTCTGGAATGTACTGCGAAGGGTGGCTGGTCATCACAAGAAGCTCCTCTGAGGGAGGGACATTTCAGTTGAAGCACAAAGATGGGGAAGAAGGCGGCCTGGTGGGAAGCAAGGTGGGCCAGAGCACTCAGGGGAAAGGGGGCAACACATGCAAAGGCCCTGTGGCAGGAAGGAGGAAGTGCATGCCTAGGGCCTGGAGAGCAGACAGCAGGGGTGAAGAGTGAGATGAGCCTAAAGAAGTGGGCAAGGCCCTAGCTGGTTTGGCTCAGTGGATAGAGCATCGGGCCTGTGGACTGGAGGGTCCCAGGTTGATTCCAGTCAAGGGCACATGCTGAGGTTGCAGGTTCATCCTCAGTAGAGGTGTGTGGGAGGCAAGCCGATCAATGATTCTATCTCATCATTAATGTTTCTCTCTCTCTCTCTCTCTCTCTCTGAAATCAATAAAAATATATTTAATAAAAAAAGAAGTGTGCAAGGCTGGTCAGGCAGGACCTTCTGGCATGTGAGGATCAGGGCATTTCTTCTGAGTGCAATGGGCAGCACTAAAGGACGTTTAACAAGAGAGAGCACTCACCTGCCTTGCCTCAGTCACGCTGGCTGAGTGTGGAGGGTGGCCTGCTGGGGGACCAGGGTGGGCTCATAGCCTGTTGGGAAGCCCCTGCAGCATCCAGCTGGTCAAATCGCTGCACAGGGACAATTGAGGTGCAACAGAAGGGTCCCCCTAAAAATCACCCCCATTCACTGGCCTAAAAGCCCTCCGGGTTAGCATCCCTCATTTGGCTTTTAGCTTTGCTAAGGCATCCATTTCTACTCATCCCCATCAACACTAACGCTGTTGGCCTCAGCCTGGCTCGGGATCCCAATTCTGCCCCTTCCTGTCTGAGACTGGGACAAGCCTCTCTGACCATAATTCCTTACTCTTAAAATGGGCAAAAAATGCACTTGGGAGGATAAAACGAAATTAAGGCTCTGTCCTGATGCCTGTATAGGTGGGTAACTCAACAAATGCCAGTTTCAGCCTATCTAAATGAATCATTTTCTAATGAGAACTAGCTTCTTTCTGGTCCCACAAAGAGAGAGTGAAAAACATGATGGTGAGAGATTTAGGAGACCATGACCTTCACCTTGGGCCTCAACAGCCCCCTGGGGCTCTGAGAACCGAAAATATGGACAATATCAAGGGGCCTGGCAAAAGGTGCTAAACAATGTGAGAAGATTGAAGTAGTTTCTCTTTCTGTATAAACCCATTTCCAAGGCGAACGAGCACATTTAAAAAGAAACAAACACCGCCAACCTGTCGCTGAAGCGAGGTGCCGTCTCCCAGGGACAGGAGCGGCCCGTGTGTGTTTCTTCCACAGACGTCCCCTCTTGATTCCTCATTTAGAAACCAAAGGGGAAAACTCTGCCTTTTCAGTTTCTCTGGATGTTTTCATTGTTCCTCCAAAGCGTCAAGATTTCATTGTGTATCCTCGGCTCCTAGATTCCATTATCTTGAAAGCTTCTGCTCAAACCGCTACCATTTGAACATTAAAATTTTAAAACCTTTTTATAAAAATAATGAGGAAGCTCAAGTAATTGACCTCATAAAGTTACAGAGGATGGAAATGGGGCTTGGAGAGGACTGAAAAAGAGACAGAACATACACGCACATGGATATACCCAAACTTGTAATGTCCTCCCCGGCCCACGGAGATCTGGAACTCACCTAAATCATTGGCTTCTGCTGTTGAACACATGACATGAGGTGGGGGCAATGCGTGGCCCACTATCTCCCTCTCCCCCCTCCCCCCCCTTCCCGGTAACATGCCCCTGTGCCAAATAGTCCACCTGGATGCCCCATCACGCCTGAAAAACATGCACTTGTCAGAATCCTGGCAATACAGTCAATGCGCAAGGCACATTGTGAAATATGGGTCACGGCTCCATTTCTGTTGCAATTTTGAAAATAGCAGAAATTTTATCAAGATAGAAACTGAAAACTCTGAGTGTCACCTCCTGGGGAGCCCTGACACTCTCACGTCAGACTTGTTCTCACCCGCCCCCACAACTCTAGTCACGCTATGCCTCCCAGGGAGTTACCCTGCTGTTTAGCGCTCACCACCCAGACAACTAACTGCCTGCCCCAGGCCCTTTCAAATGGCCCCACAGGCATCTTGCTGTGGCCTGATCTCCAGCTCACATGCAGGCAGGCAGCTTGTAGTTCTGAGTGTCCTTTTTCCCATCAACCTCCCCTCCTATCACTCAGACTCTGAGACCAGCCCTTCCTCTACCCAGGTCTGCCCTGGCTAGCATCCCTGCCCTGCAGCTGGGATCTTACCTGTTCTAGTCCTATTTTCCCAAATACCTAGTATTTTTTAAAAATATATATTTTATTGGTTTTTCACAGAGAGGAAGGGAGAGGGATAGAGAGCTAGAAACATCGATGAGAGAGAAACATCGACCAGCTGCCTCCTGCACACCTTGCACTGGGGATGTGCCCGCAACCAATGTACATGCCCTTGACCGGAATCGAACCTGGGACCTTTCAGTCCGCAGACCGACACTCTATCCACTGAGCCAAACCAGTTCCAGCTCAAATACCTAGTATTTGAAAACTGATTCCTACAACTGCACTACTTCATTACTCCTGGGAGGAAGGAAATGTTATCTTAAAGTGACCGTTAGTAGATAGTGTCTTAACCCTGTGGCTTTAGAATTGTGTTCCATGGAATCATGCTTCCAGGGATGTGCCTGAAGGTCTTCCTATGGAGCCTGGAACCCGTTGCTTTCTCCCCGGGCTCTGAAAGGAGCACACTGTGTTTATATGCCTTCAACCTTGGGCCCACCCAGTGGGGTCAATAAGAGGATGGGCTCCCGAGCCAGACCACCCAGGTTTGACCCCCAGCTCTCCTACCTACCAGCTGTGTGATGGCAGGCAGGCCAATTAACCTCTCTGTGCCTCAGCTGTGTCACCTGTAAAACATTAGCAATGACAGTACACTGTATCTTACAGGACTGTGGTTGGACTAAGTGAGTTACAGCATCTGGCACATAGGAAACACTAGGTAAGAATCTGCTATTAGGATTTATGTGGGGCAGTCTGCAAGATCCCACTTGAGAGACGTTTTCTACTCTTTAAGAAAAAGGTAAAACAAACAAACAGAGCCCCAAACTCCCACTACCATCACTCAATATATAGAATTCTGCCAGTGAGGGCAAGGTTTTTGGTGCCCCCCCACCCCCCAAATCCTACCTAAGCACGGGGCTCAGCTGGCTTCAGGTCTGTCCATGGACTCCATCAACCAGCTTGCAGGGAGCATTTCCACTCACGGTTGCCGACTTAGGGAGAGGGCTTAAGTGCATTTATTCACTCCATTATTCTATGAGGTTTTTTTGGGTTACTATTAGTAAGCTAATAATACTATCAGGCTCTTAATGATACATGCCAAGCAGGAGACCATTGGCTCACAGTGTGACAGGGTCGATGGGAAGACGTGTTACCTGATTTTCTAGGAGAAAGGTCGGACGCTATTATCAGAGTTTGCCACGGTGTGTAATTAGCTTTGGAACCTGACATGTGGCTTCTGTGTTTGAGGGTCAAGGACATAACCTTTGTACGACGCCTACAGGTCTTTTCCACTTCCAGGATAAGCATCTGAAGTCTGTTCTTTCAAGTTCAGCACAAATTATGTTATGGCTGTGCTCATTGTGAAACTTGGAGAATGCGTGGGTGTCGGGGAGAACGTTGGCTTTGGAAGGAGGCTCCCCACCCACTGGCTGCCACGCCCCCTCAGTGGCTCCCACCTCCGTGTCTTTGCACCTGATCTCTGTGACCTTTGCTGGCCTTGGATGCTCTTACCGGCACCTGCCTCCTCCTCCACATCCCCAGGAGCCCTCTTGTGCCCTAGGCAGGCTAACTGTCCTATCTCAGCACCTCCTGGTTGCAGACAGAATTGTCCATCCCTAACTGTCTCCCTCCTGTGGGCTCCACAGCGCCCTGGGTGTGCTCTGCACTGCTTGGGTCCCCCTGTGCTGTCCATCTCCCCTGCACCCATATGAGGTCTTTAAAGGCTTTAAAGTCCAGTTTATTCTTCATTCTCCAAGGTCTGGCATAGGGCCTGGCATGTAGTAGGTGCTTAATTAAAGTTTGTGAAATGAATGAATAAACCAGCCCACTGGTTCATTCAGTTAGGGGTGGCAACATGTTAATGACCACTTGAGACAATGTGTCACAAAATAATTTCTTACCAAACTTGAAAACAGTGCTTTTTTTCATTCTTTTAAAATGTTTTTTTTTTTTTTTTTTTTTTTAATTTGTGTGGACTCAGGTTCTTATCTAATGTAACGCTCACTTGCAGAAGCAGCTGGACTGGGATTAGAACCCTCCAGAAGTGGCTCAGGAAGCACCTCATTGACCATGGCCAAGGGGCAAGGACAGGGACTGAAGCACACGCCATTTAACACCATTAAGGTCACTCCCTGCCGAGTGCACGGCTGATGGCACAAGGATGACACCCCAAATTCCACTATGATGCTCCGGTGGGGTCAGAAATGAAGGGTTATTGTATTATAGTAAGGGCTAGAATGAGGTGGAGGTGGGGTGTTTTCACAGGGTTTATTACCTTGGGATCTGAGAAATATTTGTTTTTTGGTTGATTGGTGCTCTGCCGTTTATACGGCCCATGTGCCTTGCTTTGTAGAATTCCAAACACAAGAGGGCTGTTGGGTAGACCGGGAAGCACATGTTAGGAAGCACCCATCAAGCTCCCCCGTGACATTTCTGTGTGGGTCAGTCTGAAGTCACACAGGCCTCAGAATGTCAGTCTAAAGAAATCCCCACAGCCTGTGCAAGAGCGCTTTCTCATGTCTCTCCACGCGGAACACTGATGTGTCATTTTATTCACAGAATAGAGGTAGCAGCTTGCTCGCTCCACTCCAGGCAGCCTGCTGAGCGCCTTCACACAGACCGCTTCATTGATTCCTTGCAGTAATAAATCCATGACAGATGAGAAAATGAAAGGGCAGCGCTTCCAGGTGACTTGTTTCCGGTGATCCCAATAAAGGTCACAGGGCTGGGATTTGAACCCTCATCTGGCCCCAAAGCCTGGACGCCCCTTCCTCTCACACACAGGCTCTCCTGGTGAGCCCAGGGCCCTTACTTCTGACTACGCTGTGCCTGCATTCTCCAGGAAGTCCGGCGTCTTAGAAAATACTGTGGGAGTCTTCCCTCAGGTAGACCAGCAGATACACCTTATTTGCTTGGGAATCTCCCCTCCTCTTGCTCCTGTATCTATTCAGCTGGGAGACCAACCTCCAGGGATGAAAAGGAGTGTTCCCTTAGATTGTGTGCAGACACCCGCTGGGCTGCCCTGCACAGCTTCAGGTGCCAGGACAGGTGCCTCTGGTTCAAACAGAAGGTGTCACTGCCCAGGTCAAGGCCTCAGCTCCCCTCCCCCCTCTCCTCCCTGCTGGAAAGCCTGGGGCAATGGAGATGCAGATGTGGCTGGATCCGGGCACCTTCTGAGCCTTCGCCCTTAAATGGGGCATTTACAAGGAGAAGAGCCTTTCTGTGAAAATCTCACTGGGGACTTGCAAATAACGTGTGCCCTGCCGGCCGCCCCCGCCACCCCGAGGTGGGTGCTCACACACCGTCAGGGGCTTTCTTGACATTCTTTACTCTCATCGTTGCCTCTGAAGACCCAAGAGAGAAATCACAGGAGCTGGAAATTCCGACCAGCCTTTTGCTTTCAGTTGTTCCCAGGGCTGGTGAGTCTTGTTCTGAGAAGATGGTGAGAGATTGTGGACGGCCTGCCAATCAACTTTTATCTGAGGAGGAGGTTGGGGTCCCCTTGTCAACGTGAGAAGTTAAACGAGGCCCTTAGGAAAAAGTGAGTGGTGAATGCCATTTTATTTCTTTAAAAGCATTCTTTATCGAAAGAGGCACACTGCCAGGGGCTTAGGCAACCTCGGAAGACAAGGAACAATTCTCCGAGGAAGGAGTGGAGGGCAGAGAGGGGAAAACCCATCCGGGACATCAGTGCATTTTGAGCTTTAAAACCCCCGTTGTTGATCTTGCCAGGTTCCAACTTTTGACAGCTGCTAAGTAAGGCACCTGGGAAAATTAGCTTTGATTTTATAATCTGGACATGGGAAGGGAAAATTCATCAGGGCTAACGGCACAGAAAGAACACGGGGCTTTCCTGGGCCTGCCCCGGAGCTTCTGGCTGTGACTCACTGAGCTTGGTGTGTGGAGAGATGTGGGGTCCTGCGAGGACGGACGAGACACACTTCCTGCCCTCCGAATCTGGGCACTCACAGCCGCGGGATCAAGTCGGGAACTGGCCTGTGAGGAACGGCCTCTATGCAATGTCCCCCTCTACTGGACTCCTGTGTGGAAAACAGTACCCCACAGGCCCTCTGCTGCCTCCGAACCTCCTCAGAGGTTTGCCTCTGCGTTCAAACATGTGTCGGTGTTGGCCGGGGCGACTGCCCCTGCCCTCTCCACGGCTCCCTGGATTAAGATGAAGATTCCTCCAAATGCACACACACCCAAGGAAGATAAGACACGTCCCCGACAGAGATGAATAAAAGGGTGACGGGCGGTGTGGAATTTTAAGACTTGAGAAGACAGAGTTGTTTTTCTAGTGGGGGATTGAGGACCAGAGCGGGGAGCTACTTGCTGAAGACACACAGCTGGTAACAGGCAACAGGGGCACTGAAACCCCTTCTCCTGACTCCCAATGTGATGCTCCTTCTCCGGTGATAGAGGGACATGTGAATATTCAGGGGGGCTGAGTCTCCAGAAAGGCTTCTGGCCATGGAACCCAAAGGGCCAGTCTCAAAGGAAGTGGTCTTTTAGGCTATTTCTCTCTGGGACCCCCAGGTCCTTAGGGTATGGGTTCCCATAGACCCTGAGTCCCAGCCAATTGTAGGGTCCAGTCACCTCCCTTTTAGAGCCACTACTTCCAGAGCAGTGCTGCCAGAAGGACTTTCTACAGTGATGGGAGTGTCTATGTCCGCCCTGCCCTTTGTGGGCGCTGCTAGCCACCTGGGTCTACTGAGCACTTGAGGCAAGGCAAGTCTGAACCCGAATTATTAATTTTAATAGATTTTAATTAATTTTAAATTAAGTATCCACATCTATCCTGCCTAATGCATTGCACGATTCTGGAAGGATCTATTGACATGTGTACATCACTTGGCCAACCTTACTAGGTGTCACCTGGAAATTAGCAGGGCTGTGTGGAGAGGGCGGGACCCAGGATGTGACAGAGCAACGTGACCAAACAGCACTGCAAGCGAAACGCCGGTAGTCATCTATAATCCTGCTTCTGCCCCATTTGGGTTTGGGAGAGATCTAACTTCTGGGACTCTATTTCTTCACCTGCAAAATGGGAGAGTTTGGTGGGTTTTACCCATGTGGTCACTAAGTCTTTTTATTATTTCCCCCAATGGACTCCTTGTTTAGAGAAAGTTTGTGCTACAATAGCACTCATCAAGTAATCAAGGCAGCCATTTTAAGTTACAAACTACTAGTTAGAAGTTAAAAAAAACACACAAATTTTTGTATTGAATTCAGAGAAGAAAGAAGAGAGAGATAGAAACATCAGTGATAAGAGAGAACCATCAATCAGCTGTCTCCTGCCTCCTCCCACTGGGGGGGTGGATCCTGCAACCCAGGCAGGTGCCCTGATGGGGAATCAAACTGTGGTTCATAGGTTGATGCCCAACCACTGAGCCACTCAGGCCGGGCCTAGTCAGAAAACTGTGGTCAGCACCAGCTAACCAGAGTGACCACATTGAATCAATACAGTTCCATCCAACAGAGGCCCGAGGCATGGTCAGCCTGTCCACTCTCATGTGAGGCATGTGCACTGTATGAATAGCTTCCCAAAATATTGAGACTATCTCTAGTACCCCCATTACTGCTTGCTGGGACATTTTAAGAGGTCTTAGGATGACAATTCAGATTAAATAATGCCCTGTCCCACCTGGCTCTCACAGTCCTGAGTCTAAGGGGGCCTTGAAAATGGCGACCAGAGGGAGGGGGGCAAGCTGGTACAGCGCTTCTTGGGGAGACCTGAGCTTTGTTGGGGAGAGTGCTGGAATACAGCTGGGAAACCATGCAGGAGGGTTTCGCCTGCTTCCCCCTTTTCCGTAGGACCCTGTTTGGGGGCCGCTGGGAGACATTAGAACCATTTGTCCAGACCTGCCCACAGCTACCACATCAGGCCTCTTGCCTCCCCCTGGGCACTGCCTCCGCCAGTGGGAACAGAGCATGAGGCAATGGGCCGTTTGCTTTCTTCCCCCAGTGTAACTCTCCAAGGCTCTGGAAGTGCCCCAGGGAGGGAGGTGGGAGGAAACCCAGAGCAATGAGGCAGAACCCAAGACACACTTATATAGGAAGCCTAGAGGAAGCGCCTCTCTCCTCTGAGGGTTCTGAGAGTGGACCGGTTTCTTTGAAGGACATACTCTCAGGTTGAGTTAACATATGTGCGGCACCTCTGCGTTCACTCTGGTCTTGCCTGCCGCCCTGGGTCCTGGCAGTGGTCCTCTGAGAGGGAGAGGACATGGGTCCACCTCTCCAGAGAAGGCAAAGGGCCCAGGAAGCTCCAGGTTGTGGAGCTGGTAGGTGGCAGCTCTGCATCCACTCCCAGGACAGCGAGGTTGTGAGCCTAGGCAACAGGACAGAGGCCTCTAATCAGCAAACATAACCTGTCAGGCTGAGCGTTCTTACTCCTGTTTCACAGGGCCCCTGAGGCAAGGAGCTCCCTCTGTAGCTCAACACCAAGAACCCTCTCTCCTGGGTTCTCACGGCATTTGTCCTTCACCCGCTGCTGCTGGTTCATGTTTTCCGTTCTCCAAACTCCTTCCTCAGGCTGTGCAATTTTGTTCTCCCAAGAATCCTGGCAGGTGGATGGAAGGCAACCTCTTTGTTCCCGTTTTCCATTTGCATAAATGGAGGCCCAGAGTTACATGGCTGTGCCATTGATTTCAGGGTTGGATTGGCTAAATGAAATGGAACTGTTTTGGCTGGTATGTTTGCCTTTTTGACCTGCTCCATATCCATGCCACAATATCAATATCCTTATGACCCTTTTTTTTGGAGGTAGTGATGAATAAGAGGTGTTATTCACTCTGGTTTTGATAAAGCATCAGTGCTCCCAATCTCAGAAACTTTTGTAGAGCTGACAGAGATTCCAAAAATATTCACGTGGTTCCAAAGTCTTCTGAGAACAGGATTCTCTCTACATTTAAGTGTGTCTGTGTGGGTGTCTGTGTGGACCCATTCTTTGAGGGTCCTCAGGAAGGCCAGGTGCAAGCTTCCATGTGCTGATTTGTCAAACCAGCTAATAAGCACAGAGATGTTTTGAAAATCACAGCAACCTGACTTTGGTAATAAGAACCCATCTTGTCTGTTCAGGCTGGGCCTGTGCAGGCATAGTCCACAGGGCTGCTGGTACGTAGGTACTTATTTTAAAATAAAATAAATATTAACTGAACATCTACTATTTGCTAAACGTGTTATGTACTTTCTCAGTCATCATCGGTTTTAATAGGCTCATGTTTGATCTGGGCTTTGTTGGGGGAAGTTCTTGAGCATCTGGAATAGGATTAAAATAATCATAGCCCTCTCTTTTCCCTTCTTAACTTTTCAGATTTTATTTCCCAGGAGATGGTGTTCAGTTGTTTGATTTTACGATTTATGATGATGGAGCATTTTTTTTTTTTTTACATTAAATGCTTGCCAAGGAGGTGTGTTCTACTGAGGGCATACATCAGACTGGAATGAGAGTCTGCGGTGAGGGCAGCTTAACCAGGGGGAGGGGACTGCAACATTAATAAACTGAGATCATAGAATCACGGGGGTGGGGAGCCCAGGGCCTTTGTTGGAAAGATATTAATAGGGATCATGCTTACATTTTTAGCTGAAGAAACTATTTGATCTCCTGAGCATAGCTCTGATGTCTCTTATGATATGTATTAAATGTAAAACCCTTTTCTACTCAGAAAGTCATTTGTCAGATCAAGTGGTTAGATGTTTCTATAAAGTCTTGGAGCCTTAGGAAGCGAGATAGGCATGGCTGGTCCATCAGTGCTGACCTGAGCCGGTGATGTGGTAAATGGGTACCGGGGAGGAGGACCTTCACGGCCAGTTCACGGTGTTGGCATATAGTCTGGTGTCGGTGGAAAATGTGAGGGGTGGGGACACAACCTGAATAAAGTGCCAATTATGTGCCTGGCACAGAGTGAGGCACTTTTGAATCTATTTTCTCAGCCAATGTGACCAATGGCCTCATCAACCATCACTCATGACGTTTTACCACCCTTCGGGCCCACTCTAACCCAAAGACAGAAAACGGGCCATTATCACTGTCATTTTGGCTGGGGAGGAGGCTGATTCTAAGAGGTAGTCTGGTCAAAACTATCTTCCCAGTTGGATTAAAATTCCAGACAACTGAGTTACTTGTGAGTCAGATTTGAAGCATGAGGCATGGACTCCAGGTGCCTCCTGTTAAAATGTCCCTAAAATTCCCTGTGAGAAAAAAGTCCTCCTGGCACCGGCAAGGGGTGATTTCTCAAGTCAATGAAAACTTGGGTGTAGGTTTCATTGCAAGGGATGGAGACCCAAAGTTTTACATCGTTTCACCTCTCTCCCTCAGTGTGCAGGTGTCAGCATAGGCTGTTGCCCAAGTGGAGCCTAAGGTGTGGGTGCAGTTCTCACAAGTGAAGTCCAGGCACAGTTGACATTGCCTGCCAGCAATGAAGGACGTGGGGAGACTGGTATTTGGTAGAATGCTGGTCTGGCCAGAGCTGTTGCCTGCGTCTGGGATGGCCTGACAGTCAGAGGAGAGGGGAAGGGAGGGGAAGGAAGAAGGCCATTGCTCACTTACCTATTTCCCACACCCAACTGGGCAGCCAAGTTCCTCAAAGGGAATTTTAGGAAAAGCAGACAAGAATCAAGAAAGCAACAACCAGCCGAAACCGGTTTGGCTCAGTGGTAGAACGTGGGTCTGCGGACTGGAAGGTCCGGGTTCGATTCCAGTCAAGGGCATGTACATTGGTTGCGGGCACATCCCCGGTAGGGGGTGTGCAAAGGGCAGCTGGTCGATGTTTCTCTCTCATCGACGTTTCTAGCTCTCTCTCTCTCTCCCTTCCTCTCTGTAAAATATCAATAAAATATATTTAAAAAAAAAAAAGAAAGCAACAACCTCAGTTGGAACCTGCACTTTGGTGGTTCTTGCAGGGAAAGGCAAAAGGTGAACAGTCATCTGATAAATGTGATCACACACATGGGTTGAGGTTAACAGTCGTGGCCAAGATTTCTCAAGAATTTCTTGGGCATTGTGTGAAGTATTTCATAGGAAATACCTGATTTCCTCTTCAGAACTGCCGCACGAAGGTATGATTAGCACCCACATTTTACAGCTGAGCAAACGGGGTGCCGAGGATTTGCTAGCTCTGAGAATGAAGCAAGAAATATGACCAGTTATATAGTCACATTAACCATACGATCTGAACAAGCCAGTAGCTTAGGAGCTACATAAATATGTCTGCTATTGAAACCAGAGAAAAATGTGTCCTGTGAAACATCTGGATGATCCACTGTCATAATGTAACACTATTTTTAAACCATATTGTACCTGGGTCCATGCATACAGATGAGTGCTGGGTTGTCAAGGCCCTCTTCCCCCATGTTGCTGGCAGTCCTTGGAGCTCTAGGAAGGAGGTGGCCCTCCTGCCCACGGAGGGGAGCACTGGTGTGTGAAAGAAATCTGTCCTCCCTGGAGATGACAGTTGACTTTCCTCGTGACAGAGCCACAGCTGGAGATGCAAATATCCTCAGCGGTGGCCGATTGCCATCCTGGGGACAAATGGTTCCAGTTTTTTTGCAAGAAGAGCCAGGTCCTGTGAAAAAAAGCAAGTGTTTAAAGTGACCTTCTGAAGGAGTAATGACAAGGCCGGTTTTCTGGCATGATCCATAAATCAATCCAACTCCTAGAAAGAAATTCCAAAGATATTTTGGCAGCAGCCTCAGAATAAATGTACATGGCTTCCCGAGATGACAGCTTTGGGGATAGTGTTCATTTGCCAGAATAAGTTCTGATGTATCAGCAATTAATCAATTGTGTTATCTTGTGTGTCTTGATTTCATAAGTGAAATATAAGATCCTAAAAGCCGGGGGCCAGAGTAGAGACATGGCTGAACTGTGTTGGTGGAAGTATTACCTGATGTCATCCTTCCTCACTCCTGTTTCTCTCAGTCCTCCCCTCCAGCACACAACTCCATCCTCTGATGCTCTGAACAAAATCCTTGGAATCACATCTCTTCTCTTCCTGTTGACTCCCACGTCCAACCTGTCAGGAGATCCTGTTAGGTTTCCCTTTAAAATATGCCTGCAATAGCCGAGACCGGTTTGGCTCAGTGGATAGAGCGTTGGCTTGTGGACTCAAGGGTCCCGGGTTCAATTCTGGTCAAGGGGCATGTACCGTGGTTGCGGGCACATCACCAGTGGGGGGGGGGGGGTGCAAGAGGCAGCTGATTGATGTTTCTCTCTCATGGATGTTTCTAACTCTCTATCCTGCTCTATTCCTCTCTGTAAAAAACCAATAAAATATATATTTTTTAAAAATGCCTGCAATAGGATTGCCTCTCACAACCTCCATGGCTTCTACCCACTTCCCTTTCCCCTCACACTTGGGAAGTTACAGTAACCCTCTCACTGGTCTCTCTGCCTCACCTTTGCCTCCCACAGTCTTGTCTCTACCCACCAGCCATTTAGAAAGCAGGTCACTTTTCTGCTCAGAGCCTCCACTGAGTTTGGTGGTTGGCAGACTAATGATCACCAAGATATCCATAGCCTTATGCCCACATCCCGTGAATGTGTCATCTCAGGTGACTAAAGGGACTTTGTAGATGTGATTAGGGTATATGGGCCTTGACATGGGAAAAGTACCCTGGTGAACCCAATCTATTCCTGTGAGTCTCTAAGAATAGAGAACCTGGCCACACTGAGGTCAGAGCTGGAGATCTGTGGGAATGTGCGAATGGTCAAAGAGATGCCGGGTGAGAAGGGCCTGACGACCCCTGTTG